>PVKM010003795.1:0-55417 GCA_004027735.1 Carollia perspicillata
CTGGGTTGAATAGTGTTCCTTCTGAAGTCATGTCTTTCCAGAACCCCAGAATGTGACCTTATTTGGAGATGGAGTTTTTGCAGGTGAAATTAGTTAAGATGAGGTTATGCTGGGTTAGAATGGGTCGTAAACCCAGTGACTGGTGTCTTTATTAGAAGACAACGTGAAAATGGAGGCAGAGCTTGGAGTGATGTGCCCCCAAGCCCCCAAGCCAAAGGACACCAAGGATGCTTGGCAACCACCAGAAGTGAGGAGAGAGACATGTAGCAGATATCCCCTCTCAGCCTTCAGAGGGAACGTGGCCTTGCCAACACCTTGCATACATGCTTCTGTTCTCCATACTGAGGACAGATTTCTGTTGTCTTAAGCCACCAGGTTTATGGTCATTTTCTACAGCAGCCCTGGGACATGAACTCACTGTCTCATCATAGCCCTGTCAGAGACAGAAGCACCAGGTGCTGACAGCCTCTTTTTAGAAAAGGTTCCCAGACCCATGTGGTCCCTCCTGTGAGCTCAGAAACACCAGCACCAGCTGGGCAGCACCTGCTTCTTCGGGGTCTGAGCTCATCTCTGTGGGGCCCTCCCTCTCACCTTCCTTAATGATTCCCTCAGCCCTGGAAGTGCTCATTTTTTTCCTTTGCAGTTGCATCCTTTGTGATACTTCAGAGTTCACTTTTTCATGTTTTTGTTACCTAGTTAACAACTTCACGTTTAATAATTATTTATATTAAATTCTCTCAATTCAGTTTCCTGAATGGATCCTGGCTGATACACATCTCCCTGATAGCTTTATTGTTAATTCCCAATGAACTGACATTCTCTTGGGCTTCCTCCTGCCAATAGGTCACATCTCAATCCACTCTGCTGGCTTATTCTCTTCTTTCTAACCCCCTAACCTTCCTGTGATCCAGGGTGCAACCCTTTCCTCCCTTCTCCTCCCCTCCTCTCCACCTACACTCACTCTCTTGGCAAGTTGATCTATGCTCATGGCTTTAAAATCCATCTCTATGCAGTTGACTCCCAAATATATATAACTTTGACCCAGACCTCTGTCTCCTGAACTTCAACTACGTACTCAGTCTCTCCCTTGCATGTCTAATCAATACCTTAAATTTAATATGTATGTCTAAAAATTGGACTCTTGATCTTTTCTCCCCACCCCCACCCAAAGCTGTTGCTTCTATACCTAATTCCATCTCATTTTGCAGGAAATCCACCCTTCTCCTTCCTCTCACATCCTACATCAAGAAGTTCCTGTGCCTCTACCTTCAAATTGTGTCCAGAATCTGATTGCTTCTTACCACCTCCATTGCTGCCCCTAACCCCTGTCTGAACCACCTGAGTTACTGAAATTGCTTCCTACCTGGTCTCTGCTCCCACTCTCAAACTCTAGAGTCCATCCTCAACAAAAACAGCCAGAGAAATCTCTTGAAAGGAAGTCAGATCATGTCCCTTCTCTGCTCACAACCCTGCAGTGGCTCCTCATCATACTGAGGGTAAAAGTCAAAGTCCTTACAAATGCCTACATGGCTTTGCATTACCCGACCCCCTCCTACCTTTCTGAGCTTGCCTCCTACTCTTCCCTTTTACGACTCTGTCCCCACCACACTGGCCTCCTTGCTGCTTCTCTAATATATCAAGCATGCTCCTGACTTGGGGATTTTGTTCCAACTTCTCTGCTCTGAAGTTTTTTCTCCATATATCCTCTTGGATGACCATCCTTTAAGTCATTGCCCAAACTTATCTCCATGAAGTCCACCCCATATTTCCTAATTATTACTACAATGTAACCCCTAGCCATTCTCCATTCCCCTTGCTTTGCTTTTCATTTTTGTGGCACAAATTATCTCCTAATAAATGATGCAATTTATTTTATTATGTTTATTGAGTTTCTCCTCACGCTTGCATGAATCTTGCTTGTTATAGTTGTATCCTGAGTGGCTGGCACATAGCAGGAAGACAGTGCAGATCCTTTGAATGCCAAAAAAAGTGACCGCATTCCCAGATCACCTGCAGAAGCTCAGTAAATGCTATACCGTAGGGGTAAAGTGGACCACAAAAATGAGTGCACAGAGGAATTAAGTGCTGCCATAAGTGACCAAAGGATTCAGTGGAAAAATAAACACTTCCAACATGAGGCTTCTTAAGAAAATCAGTAAGTGAACAAAAAATGAAATGATTAACAAGTTTAGAAGTGGTCTAAATCAAGAGCAACAGAGTGTTGAAAAATGTGAGAATCATGAAACTTTTGCTCAATTTCAACAATTTTGAGAGCATTGAGACCTTGTTTTGTGAATTCTAAATATTTAATATATTAATACCTATTAATATTTAATTGATCTGTATTCCACTGAAACTAATTTAAGAAATGCTGCCATAAAATAATGAACTGCCACAAAAGTCAGATTCTGTACTTACATAGTTTAGCTAGAACAACCTATACTTTTCAGATTATTTTATTTTTTAAAGATTTTATTTATTTGTGTTTCAGAGAGAGGAGAAGGGAGAGAGAAAGAAAGGGAGAGAAACATCCATGTGTGAGAGATACATGTATCAGTTGTCTGTCACACGCCCTAAACTGGGGACCTGGCCCACAACCCAGGCACTCTCCCTGACCAGGAATCGAGTCGGCGACTTTTTGGCTCACAGGCCAGTGCTCAATGCCCTGAGCCACACCAGCCAGGCTCGGATTATTTTCAATTACATCTTCCGTTGATACTGTGTTTGGCAGTGTTAAGAATTGATTTCTTAAGAGGGAAGGAATCACAAAACAAAACACACAGAAAAAAACAAATATATATAAAGAATTGATTTCTTAGGACATAGGAGTATTTGAAGACCCATAAAAGAAGCAATTTTCACAAAAGAATTAATTTTTACAGCGTTTTGCTAAGATCTGTCTTTTTAAAATAAAGTTTAATTCTCAAACTCAGTAAAATATCTACAAATCTGTTTAAACTTTACATTACACCTAAGTATGCAAAAACCACACTTTAAGAAAAGGTCATTCACATTTAGTCTGGACCACACAGTAGGCAAATGTTGAAGATGCCTGTTTTCCAAGGCACTTTTTTGGACGTATTTATTTACACTGAACACAGGGAACCTTATTTTTAGGGCCACTGACCTGTGATTGGTGGAGAGTGAGGACTCAACAGAAAATCATGTGATATGAAAGCAAATTAAGGATTTTTGAAAGTATTTAGAAAGCTTTTTTAATTCTTAATTTTTTAAAAGTGATAACAAAGACTTGCAATTAAACAATAACATGAAGATAATGAAATAACTTCTGTTCGAGGATGTGGTTCATTGAAAGACAACAGGGTGTGATGTCCCTGATGTAGGGCTAAATAAAGGGCCTCCCAGTCAGGCAGCGCCAGGGACACAAAAGCAGAGAGCCTGCAGTTCAGATGCCCAGCTGATCAGATATTAGAGGCATGGGCGACATCTGCAGAGCCCTCTCTAAAGAAATGTTTTAATTGCTATATTTTTATTAAAAGCTTTTAAGCACTAGTATTCTTGAAATTCTATGATTCACTGTGTTAGAGAGGGAAATCCTTCCTGTTCTGGAAAAATGAACATCTGTATTTTATAGAGGAAAAGATGTCTTTGCATGGGATAACCTTAAAAATCATTTAACCTTTTAGGACATAAAAGACTATTTTGGTTTCAAGATGAAGCGTTAAGTTATCCGTTGCTACTTGATGCAGGGATCAAATGGAAATGAAATGTGAGGTCAGTATTCCCATCCTAAAGCAAATAGGGACTGTTCGTTAATTCGGTCAATTGCAGTGAAGAAAACTTGATTTGGTTGTCTGGCATTGTGCAGACAAAGACAAGGTTGACTAACTAATGAACCATGGAACAGATATTTCAAGACACAATGATTTAAATCAACTCTGATTTTCCATAGAAACAGAATAACAATTAGGGATTATATCTTGTTACCAAACTGCTCTTTGGGGGACTGACTGCCCGAGGTGTTTTTAATCACCTAACAACTGTAAGTGGTATCTCTGTACCAAATCGTGAGGCATTTTTCTTACATGGATGTCACAAAAGACTTACTTTTATGGGTTGTGTTTTTTTTTTTTTTTGAGATCTTTAGGAAGAGAATGCTACTGAATAGAAGTGAAGCTATGGGAGTTGGTTAGAGCAGCTAACAGGGCCAGCTAGCCTCAGGTGGAGGACGTGGGACAGCAGATGAGGTCCCCTCTGCTTGAAATCAAGGGTGCAGAATATCTCTGGTGGGCCTCCTCTTTGGCTGCAGGAAGGGGAGGCATGAATCTACTTGACAATGCAGCATCAGTAGAAATACACTTGGGTAGAACTGCTGTATTTGCATGTAAAGTTAGTAGGCAGGACACTCTCTCAAGCAAAGGCATGTTCCAGAAGGAGCTATTAATCTAATTCAGCAGCCCCTCAGGGATTGTGGAGTTAACATTCGGGAATGAACAGTCAAGGGCAGTCCCATTAGCTTCTCTGACTTGTAGTACCTGTGCTGATGGATCCAGGAGCTGGGAGGCTGGTGTGCAGAAGGGAGCAATGGGGACGTGAACCAGTCTGGCAGCCCACCAGCACTGACCTCCCCATGGAGCTCTGCTGTTCTCAGTTTGCTTCCTTATGTGCATTTCATAGAGAAATTAGAAACTGGATTTTGGAAGCCAGGATGGGATTAAACATACAGAAAGCAGGCACAGTGTTGTCAACTTGCCATAAAGATGCTGGGAACCAAAATGTTTGAGGTTCAACATGGCTTAGCAGCTGCAAAGTAGCATTCAGCTGGGAGTCTTAGAATTGGTTTCACATTTCTTAGAAGTAAGTGATCCTTTGTGATTTTGGGCCAGTGCCATTACATTTCTCAACCTCTTGACCTCAATTTCTCTCTCTCTTTTTTAAATTCTCACCTGAGGACATGTTTATTGATTTTTAGAGAGAGAGGAAGTCGAAGGGGAGGAGAGGGAAACATCAATGTGAGAGAGAAACATCGATCAGTTGCCTCTCATATATGCTTTGACTGGGAATCAAATCCACAACCTAGGTATGTGCCCTGACTGGGAATAGAACCTGTGAACTTTTGGTATAAGAGATGATGCTACAAACAATTAACTCACTTGGTTGGGGTCAACCTCAATTTCTTTATCTATAAAATTCCCTCTAAGTACAAATGAGGATCAAATGAGACAATGTATGTGAAATACTTTATAAATGTTTATGTGCTATACAGGCGACATGCCATAAATGTATATCCCTGAACACTGAGCGCTGGGAGTGGAATATTGTCTGTACTGAGGTTTTGGTATTATAGACCAACTGAAGAAACATTTGGAAGTGGGGAGAAGGGACCAGATAGGCTTGATGTATTTTGCTTACATTTAGAGAGCCTTAATAGATCTTTTGCATCATGAGGACCAAAAGCTCTCACTAAAGTAAAAAATTCAATTTAGAACAGATGAAACTATTTCCAGCCAGGAGGAAAATAATCCACTTATTTTCCAGAAGTGTGCTTGTTTGTTTTGTCCTTCCAGACATGTTGGTTCAGTCCTCAAAGCCCAGATGTCCCAAATACTCTGTTAAAGCCCAAGTCACTGGTCACTTTCATAACAAGCCTTTCAAAACCTGGTTCACACACCTGCTGGCAGTGCTTTCAAGAATACAGTGGAATCAACTGTAAGGCAGCGTCCACCCTGAGCCTGTAGACCTTTCTCCCTCCTAGAAGGTGAGTGGAATGACCCCTTGCCTGCTGCTCCTGCCCCAGCCCTCTGTGGGCACAGTGTGCCCATAGCTGGTGTGCATTTCAGCTACTGCTAATGGGGTTAGAGTGGAGAGCGACTTCAGAGGGAGCAGACTGCACTTCCTTCTTGCTGGTCTCCCATCCCACCCCTCCACTTCCGGTTCTCAGCATCTTCATGGAAAGCAGGCAACACCTTGCCTGGTTTCTGAGATGTTTCATACCACCCAACCCACCACCGCTCAGCTTCTGCGTGGTGTGGGTACCTGTGAGTGTGTACTGATTAAATGTTACCATGGCCCAGGAGCTGGTTTTTTTTTAATGGACTTTTGAATGCTAAACACCATCACTGACTTTTTTTTTAACCTAGACCTGCCTTACAGAACCTAGAGCTGTCTTCCTTAAAGAATCACATAGGAATTCCTTATAGCGAAAGCAAAAGTGATGATTCACGATGAATCTGTGCAGTGACTACGTATAAATTATGTGCGATGGAGAGATGTCAAAGGAAGGCCCTTTTCCAGAGAGGAAATGGATTTCGTCCTTCTCCCCCAGCCCCAATATGTCTGGTGGTAGATTTCCATGTGGAGAAGGGCCTCTGGGACGGTTATAATTAGATTCCGTGCTGCTGGTGGAGACGAGCAGACGAGGGCAGTCATCTTCCTCCAGACAGTGCCGGCCATGACGCACACTGTCCGCCTCCCGGGGACAGCATCGGACTAATTTGCCTCCTCAAAATTAGACCAAGGAACATCAAAATTAATTTGCTTTCCTGGGATCGGACTAAGAGGCAGTGATGTTTACCTTGCCCCTGTGCTGTGGGAAGTGCACGGTGGCAGGTGAAGGCCTCCGTCTTCCTGGAGGGAGCCGGCTTCTCCTTGTTGGCAGCCTTGGAAAACGTGTTGTCACCTGACGTGTCTCACCCTGTGAGGGCCCCCAGCACTAGTCCTGGGAATGCTTGTTCTGGAAGACTATTTTGGGCTGCAGGCTCAGATAAGTTTCCCCCTTCTGGTAGGAAAGAGGCACACAATGCATGCTAGCCTATCAAAGGCTCTGGCAAGCCTTATAAAAACAACAACAGCAACAAAAAAATTCATTTTTTTGCTTAACTTAGTGTTCTGTTCAGTGATTTAACAAATAATTTTGGACCTTGTCAGGCTTTTCTCTAGGTGCTGGGAATTTAGCCAAGAACAAAACAGAAGTTCCTTTTCTCATGGAGTTTATAGTTTGTGGGGAAAGTCAGACAATAAACAAACAAAAATATATAATATGTTGTCATATGGTGATACACAAGAAAACCAGCATAGCCCTGACTGGTGTGGCTTAGTGGGTTGGTCATTGTTCTGCAAACCGAAAGGTCAGTGGTTCTTTTCCTGCTCAGGGTTGCAGGCCAGCTCCCTGGTTCACGGCATGCAAGAGACAACTGATTGATGTTTTTCTTGCACAGTGATGTTTCTCTTCCTCTCTTTATCCAAAAATAAGCAAACAAATTTTTTTTTAAAAAAGACTAATCATCAGAGAAATGCAAATTAAAACCCTAATGAGATATCACCTCACACCTGTCAGAATGGCCATCACCAATACATCAACAAACAAGTGCTGGTGAGGATGTGGTGGGAATGCAGACTGGTGCAGCCACTGTGGAAGGCAGTATGGAGATTCCTCAAAAAATTAAAAATGCTTCTGCCTTTTGACCCAGTGATCCCACTCCTGGAAATGTATCTGAAGAAACCCAAAACACTACCATGAAAGAATATTAGCACCCCTATGTTCATTGCAATATTATTTACAATCACCAGGATATGGAAGCAGCCCAAGTGTCCATCAGTAGATGAGTGGGTAAAACTTCTATGGGATATTTACACGATGGATACTACTTGGCCATAAAAAAGAAGAAAATCTTGCCCTTTGGGAGAGCATGGATGGACCCGGAGAACATTATGCTAAGGGAAATAGGCCAGTCAGAGACAGACAACTATTGTATATGTGGCATGATATGAACAAACTGAACTAACAAGCAAAATAGAGACAAACTCACAGATAGAGAGCAGGATGACAGCTGTCGGGGGTGGAGTGGAGGGATTGAGCAGAAAAGAAAAAGGACTCATTGACCTGGACAACAGTGTGTTTGCAGTAGAGGGTGAAGGGGTTAAATTGTGATGGAAAATGTGCAATAAGAAAATTTAAAAAGTAGAGCAGCCTGAAAGGCGAGAGCATGATGACATGGGGGCACTGTCTTAGACAGTGGGGTTTAGGGGTCTGCATGGTGGTGATGGCAAGGACGGTGCCTTTAATTGTCGTACGCATGGAGTCTGGGGAGAGTCTGGACCCTGCCGTTGAGTAGGGGGAAAATTGCTGTTGGTTGAATGAGTGTCCGGATTTGCCTTGGGCACCAAGAATATGAGATGAACCAAAACAAGGTCTCTTTCTTTAAAGAACTAGTAGTCTGGTGGGTGGATGGATGACTTCTGACTCCCCTCGTGATCACAGCTTTCGACCTAGATCTATTCTCATACACTGGTGGGATATTCGGTAGCCCACTTAGGAGCATTTAAATCAAGAAGTCTTTCCTGTGCCCCAATATCTAACTTATCAACCCACATACTGAGCTTGAAATCCCTCAATTTATGTATTTCCTCAGACTTAAAAAAAGAATTAAAATGAGAAAAACCTCAGGGGAAGGTGGACTACTTTCAGAGCTCCATTTATTTATATGTTGTGTGTGAATTAGTTGAGCAGCTATTTTTCCCAATGACAGTAAAGGAGAAGGTTTTGTTGGAAAAGAGACAGAGGAGAGACAAGGGCTCCTGTTCTCCAGCCGCCGGCTACCTTGATCACACAGAAGTGTCTGGTTCCCAGAGAACCCTGGGCAGAACAGGGGACACAGAGTACATGAACACCCCAGTTCTCTTGCTTTGTGGGTAATGCTGCAGGCACTTGTGCACCACTTGCACCACTGAAACTCCTTCATCTCCAAGCTGCACCCTCATTTAGCTACAGAATGCTGGTGGAGGCCTTAAGAAAGTTTCTGGTACCTCCCTCCCAGAGCCAGTAAACAGTGGGGGTGGTGAGCCAGGGTGTCCTGTGGGGATCATGCTCTGGGGATCTCATCCCGAGCTTGGAGTTACTGAAGTAGCCATTGCCCTAGGAACATTGCAAAGTGAAACATTTACTAAGAAAAACATGGACAAAGCAGAAAGAAAAAAATGTCACTTTCGGACATTGAAGAGAATACCTGTACAAGCCCAGGGGGTGGAGTCTGTTCCCTCATCCTGTGGACATCCAAGGGAGTTAGTTAGCCGAGAAAGTGTTTTGCTGTTAGCTACGTAGTATGGGTGAGGCAGATGATAAATCCAGCTCTGCCTGTAAATGGCATTAGCACTCTGCAAGTATGCTAATCACATTGCCTGACCTGCTTAGAAAAGGCAAGCAGACAAATAGGCATGCTTCTTGGTGCTTTCCTTACAGCTAAACCTTGGAGCGTGTATCTCAGCAACAGCCAGGAACGCCCAGGATGAGTTCTTTCTGAACGAGAGGCTGCTGTTCCTGACTTCCTGGCTAGGCAGGAGCACAACAACCTATGTTTAACAGTCATTGTTCCTTTCATGAAGGGAAATGGCCAGTATAGCACTGCTGGACCATGAATTGTATTTACAAAGGGCATTCTTCTAGTGATGCGGACCCAGGCTCATGGGGTCTGCCACATTGTGGATGAGATATGAGAAATTCACACTCGGAGTACTGAGTCCTGTGAAGGAAAAGGGACAGCTTCTCGCTCAAGAGGAGAAAAAGCCTTGGAGTGCCTTGACCACTCTCTCAAGGGGAGAACGCCCTGACCCTTGCCTTGACAAACTTTTATTGCTTTTTCTGGGCACATTACATGATGGTCCTCATTTACTATGCACAGGTTCACTTTAGGTGGACCTAAAGGTGAACAAAAGGTGGTTACCTTTTACAGAAAACGAAGGAGAGGATGCCGCTAATCACATCACAGAAGAAGGATATTTGCAAATGCCAAGGGAAAAGTGGTTGCACTGGTTGCACTCATCCTTGGAAGGTTTGGCATAGATTTTAGGAAGTTACAGTAAGCACTTGCTGCCTCAATTCAGGGTGAGGGGGTTTTAGCAAAAAGCAAGTCTCATAGCAGTCTAGGTACAATGCAGGCCTGATTCCCCACGGGAGAACCTATTCGTGGGCGTGGGTCCTGTGCATCTCCAAGTGGGAGCTGGGCCCACATCATGCAGAATGGTCTCCTATATTCTAGTCTTCTTTAATTTCAAGTCAACTAGCACTTCCTGAGTTAGGTACCAGGTACCAAGCTGTGCCTTTGGATGGCATTTTATTTAATCCTGCCAAGAACACTTTTATTTTCCATTTTACAGACAAAACAACTGAGTACTGAGGACCATAAGTAACTTGCCTGGTGTCACAGAGCTAGTAAGTGGCAAAAGCAGCCTGGAACCGAGCTGTGTGTTTGTCTCACTGACAAGATTACTAATTATGTCTAATCACTTAGAGCATTTTAATATGTTGAGTACACCTGTTTGCTCATGGGATGCTGTGGCATTTTTGTATAAATTTAGGAACAATTGTGTGTTTATTCTCCTGAGATGGGGTATGGAATACATGACTCTCTTCGTGTTCCTCCATCTTTGGGTCTCAGTAGTTGCCCGACACCAGTGTTTCACTGGCTTCATAGCCAACTTTTAAACACATGAGATGTAACTATCTTATTTACAAATTGCCTGGGTCCATTTCTTTTTCCTCTATTCCCAGTGATGAGCAAGCAGAGAAACTGAACTAGTCTCATTTTGAAGTAGCTCTGATAAGAGAATGGTCATGGAGATGGGTAAATGATCTTATGAAGCACCTACTGGGTATAGCTGAGAGTTGCTTGCATTTTTCTCTTGATCACTTGGTCTGTATTGAGGAACTTCTTTTCCAGCTCCTCCATCCTTAAACCTGTCTTTAAAGATTTCATAAGTGCCGCCTGTATTGTCATATTATCAGAGGATTGTAGTCAGAATAAAGGTTATAGCAGATGTGAAGGAGCAGGGCTAATGAGATTCCATTAAAAGGTCTTTCCAATGTTCAGGTAAATAGGGTTTTACTGAGCTGCATTCTTCTAGATCCTTTACTTGAACACCCTCCCACTTAGACTAAAACCCACGACCCTTACTGTGGCCCTCAAAGCCCTTTATGATCTGTCTCCTGCCGCCTCTCTTGTCATTCCTCCCTGACATGCTCAGAGGCCTGGTCTCCTTGCCATTCTTCACCTGAGGCCTTTGCTCCTCCTGTTCTGTGTGTCTGCAAAGCTCCGAGTCCCTGGGAAACAGCACGGCTTATGCCCGGGCCTTCGTCAGTCTTTACTCAAAGGCTCCCACTTTGACCACTTCCCTTAGAGTAACAGCGCCTTGCCTCCTGCACGCTCTAACCCTGTGCCATCCAACGTGGCAGCTACTAGCCAGGTATGGCTATTGAAACACAAGTCTTCGCCATACTTTTATTGGACAAAACAGATCTAGAACATCTCCAAAAGTCCCATGGGACAGCACTGCTCTAACCTCTCACCCTGCTTTATTTTTGTTTGCAGCACTCACCACTACATGAAACTACTTATTTGTATTTATTTGTTTTGATAGCTGTCTTGTCACTAGAAAGAAAGCTCCCTGCAGTCAGGGACTTCGTGTATTTTGTTCAGCCTCTTATCTTTAGCTCCTTGAAGAGTACCTGGCAGGTAAGACGTGGTTACTAAATACATGATGGGTGAATGACTGGATCTTTTGGGGGCCCTTTTGTCATGGCAGGGGAGACGAGGGGAGTTATTGAGGGAAGTCACGCTTCTACTCTTCCTGGCTTTGCAGAGGCTGTGTGTCACCCAAGTGCTTCTAGGAAGGAGTTCGGTTCCTAAGGGTTTCTCTTCGCGTTTCCCTCACGTGATTCATTAAGTCCCAGTGAAAGGAGAACTGACCTCATTCACTCTGAGTGGTTATTACTGCATTTGTGGATGGCCAGCCTCTCTGTGATGCCAGGGAAATCATCTGCCAGAAGGTCTTCGGTCATTTCATGGAAGAGGATGTCCTTGCTGTTACTTAAGAGGGGGAGCTGTGGATGGCAGCTTTGGTACTGATTATGCTTAACAACGTCGATTGCTTTGACGCTCCGCAGGCATCTGGTTTCCCCAGGGGGTGGCAAGATCTTGGCAGCTGCTTAGGGACTGGGCTCCAAGGAGGACACCCCCAGGCTCCTGCCAGTTCTCCTGCAAAGGCCCTTGCTCTAGCACTTTACCGGACCAGGGGCCGGTCTACAGAAGGGCAGGGAGGGAAAGCCAAGCTGGGACTGTCAGCATGGTTCAGAGCTCTCCCTCCCTGAATTCCCCTCGTTAATGCCACACGTGCAGCTCCTCTGATCTAATCCACGATGGCACTTTTGTTCCACCTTCGCTCCCCTTTGAGGAAGATGTTCTGTTGTGAGAGAGAGCACACTCCCCAGCCCACCGAATAGATCTGACAGAAACTGAAGTTTGTGGCCAAAATATAGAGCGTGGTTCCGAGCAACCAATAAACCAATACACAAATAAATAAAAATTTAAAAAATGTGTATGTATTTATATATGTGTATATGCATCTTGTCTATTAAGTAACAAGCACAATAAGAAGAAAATGTCTAACCAGGGGTGTCCAACCTTTTGGTGTCTCTGGGCCGCACTGGAAGAAGAGTTGTCTCTGGCCACACATTAAATACACAGACACTAATGAAAACTGACTGATGGGTAAAAAAATGGTTGGCCCCCAGGACCCATTTTTCACTCTTAAAAATTTAAAGACAAAAGAGCTTTCATTTTTATAGGTTAAATCTATTGATATTTATCATATAAGAACTAAAACTGAGAAACTTTTAAAATACAAGACACTGCAAGTGCATGCTCCATTAACCATCAGAGCCACAATGTCGCCGCACTGCGTGTAACCTCTGGAAAATGCCACCCTACTTGCCTAAAAAATGATGAAAAAGTCAAATAACATTTCTATTGCTATGCAAATTATTTTGACATTCCAGTTTCCTTGAACGGTCTTGAGGATTTCTGAGAATCCCCAGACCATACCTTGAAGACTGCTGCTATGGAAAATATGCTCATGGCCAAGAACTGCTAAACACGTAGTGAAGCTCTGAACTATCTGAGATAGTCTACTAAGCCAATGACTGGGGAAATTCACAGCAAAGAGTTAGAGATAGTAATCTGAGAAGCGCTTCAAGTCCAAATGTACAGTATGATCTAAATTAATCACATGCTCAAGTCCCTGCATAGCCTGAAGACTGAAAATATAATTGCTAGTTGTTAAGAGTGGGGATCTCTGGGTAGCAGAAAACATACTTTAAAAAAATTCTTTGTGACTTTCTGACTATTCCAATTATTTCTTTTTTTCTAAAGATTTTATTTCTTTTTACGGGGGGGGGGGAGGGGGGCAGAAAGAAGGAGAGAAACATCAATGTGTGGTTGCCTCTCAAGGGCCCCTTATTGGGGACCTGGCCTGCAACCCAGGCACATGCCCTGACTGGGAATCAAACTGGAGACCCTTTGGTTTGTATGTTGGTGCTCAGTCCACTGAGCCACACCAGCCAGGGCCAATTATTTCTTAAGCGTGGTTTACTTTTGTAACCAGAAAAAAAGGTTGCTGTACTAAACTGAATCCTGATACTTCTTCAAGAAAATATTGATCACTTTGGCTCACTTGAATACATTCCTTCTATGAGGAGGTCTGAGACCTTCAGAGATGTTCATGGGTGTGAACAGCCTTGTTATTTGGATAAGGCCTTTAGATTTCACTAATGTGGAATTTGTGGAGATTTAGACAACTGCTGAGGCCAAGTTACCCTGGCTTCAGAGAGCTGTTCTTCCTAGAGCAATTTAATTGTGTCAAAATTGCAGAAAGAGTATATTCATATAATTAAAATGAAAATTTGCAGGTTCTTTAATGACTTATTACTTGAAAAGAGATTTAGCAGATATGCTCAATACTCTATTTTTGTAGCAAGACTGTTTTGAAATCATAAGAGATTAAATTTTGAAAATATATCAGTTTTTGCTAGACTTGAAAGAAATACTGTATTTCATTTTAGAAATACTATTTTAGTGTAGACTTTCTGCCTTTCATCCTGCTTCCCTCAATTAATTCTAATTAGTGAGTTTTGTGGTATTTTATAATAGAGACATTAGAATTTTAAAGGATCTTGGTGTTTATCTCAACACAGTTTTCCCCATAGTGTATAGTGAGGAGTGCTCAGCGCTGTCATGTTGAGGGTGGGCATGTTCCATTTTGAGGAAGTTTGGGAAATGGTCGGGTAACACAGCCAACCCCAACCTTCTTGGCACCAGGGACCAGACTGGTTCCGTGGAAGAGGCGGGGAGGGAGGACAACAGAACTCAGACAAGCTTCGCATGAGGCCCAGTTCCTAACAGGCCTCGAGGGGTTCCTTGGTCCTGGGAGTTGGAGAGCCCTGGGGTAAGACATTTAAACAGATTCTTTACAACAAACAAGCTTTGCATTGAGGATATATGAAGTAGAAGGCAGACACGTCCTCACTTGATTCAGGCATGAATTTTTCTTCTCTCAGAGCACCTTGCAGTGTTGCAAGTTGCAGATTGCACTCCGAGGAACTGCTGATTTGGACGACTTCCTCTCGAGGAGAGGGGGGTCTGAGAGTTGGCCCCTTAGGGTGCTTATGGTGCTTTATAATGTTTTATTTTGCTAGGTTCCTGTTTTCAGGGAGTTTGTGTTCTAATAGGGAAGACCATCACATTCATGGGTAAATCATAAAAGAGACACGATTGAATGCCAAAAGAAACCAACCATGCCAACTGGAAGGTGTGCTTAGGTTAAGCAGCAATGAAAGGAAGTCGCTCCATGAAGACAATGGCCTTGAACTGCATCTAGAAGAATGGGAATTTACACGTATTTACACTAAGTTTAAAGGTTTGGAGAACAAGAGGCATCCTTCAATGATAAAAGTGTGATGTCAGAGATTTGGATATGGCTGGGATGATGGGTCAGTAGCTGTTCCTTCTTCTCAAAATGTGCTCTTCTCCCTTCCAAAAGCTTCTCTTCAGCTTACTGTCTGACTGAACACACGGGGTTCTGCATTTTACCTCTGGTCCCCTTCCAATACCCTCACTATCAGAGTTAGACTACATGCAGTAGCGATGTGGATGTCTTTGCAAAGTATTTACAGCTCCCACAAGGCCACGCCCACCCTTGCATCTTCCTGCTGTTTCCAGACCACCAACGTCCATGTGCTGATCTCTTTTGTGGACAGTCAATATAAGGTCCAGAGGTTTCAAACCTATGCTAAATAAGCATTTCAATGAGTATTGCCAGCAAGAATAAGCATATTCATAATCCAGATGGTGTATTGCAACAAATCTCTTGGAGTATGTTGTTTTAATAATCACTAGAGCATCTATTGAACCTCAATGAAATTGATTTTAAGCCATATGTGAAAAATCACCATTTTTTTCAGCCATATGCGAAACAGCCTTGAAGTATCTAGTTGTTTATAATAAGTCTTACTTGCATTGTAGGTGGAGAAAATTGTATGTTGCCTTTCTTTCTAATATTAATCATAAATAAAAATGTGTATTAATTTGGAGTGATGCACTATAGTGCCTCTCAAAGTATTTCTGGACTTACTGCCAACTTTAGATCTTCACTTCCTTGTCTTTTTATTTCAATGAAACCCTATTTTATGACATTACTATAATGTCATCACATATAATTAGTCTTATGTTATATCTCATAAGAGATGGAAAGTGGTGCGGCTTTTTTTGGGGTGGGTGATGTGCTCTGCCCTATGTATGGTCTTGGCCAAAATTCCACAGCACCGAGTTGGTTTGGAATGTTATTCCCACTTCTTGGGTTTCCCCCTAGGTACAAGAATCTCCTCTGCTGTCCAGGAGAGACAGCTGAGGGAAACACGCTTGCAACTTCCCCCTGGCCACCCATACACATCCGCTCAGGGAAGGAGTGATTTCTCTGGTGAATCTGGGGAAAGACCTTGGCCTGCTGGCCTCAGCCCCAAGGGGGGAACTTACTGAGATCTGCTACTTGCAGCATGGACACTTCCCTGGGTGCCCCCCTTCCTGCATCCAGGAAGGAGTCCCGCGTGGTCCAGCTGCCTACATTGGGAAGAAGTTGCAGCATCTTCTGGGTCGATGTCTCCATTAGATCAGAATTTAGCAGGGGAAGAGGGTTATTATACATGACTCCTCTCCATAACCCCAACACACTAGACTCTGCAAGCACTTTAGAGGCCAGGCATAGACGGTGGCTCTCTGTTAGCACAGCCTTGAAGTTTCCGATTTCCGTTTCCATCATGGGCTCCCATTTTCACTGAGAGTAGATGTAGTAGGTACGTAGCTGGACTCAGGAGTAGGATTGCCTGGGTTTGAATTCTCACTGGGCGGGTTTGCTTTCTCCCATCTGTAAAATGGGGATTTTAAAAGTACCTACCACACGCGACTTTTGTGAGGGATTGCTGTTGTGCAATAATACCTCTGAATGGCTTAGCACATGGCTGACATAATAATAGGTGATCTGTTATTGTTGCTGTAATTACTTTATGAGGGCACAGTGCTTTTAAAGCTGCATGAATGCAGTTACTGAAAGGATAGGCTCTTCTAGCATCTAGAAGATTCTAGAATGTTTTGGGGAGGAGGATTTATCCAAACTCTTTTGGTGATCGTGGTGGTGAGGGGCCAAATTGAAGGCAGCACCGGAGGCACAGTGTGGGGAAACAGGGAAACATCCACGCGTGCCCGTGTGGGTTGTGTGTGATGGGAACATGTGTAGGTCGGCTTTGGAATAACATTAGTGTTATGGATACATGCTGATTGGCATGACCATCAAAAAAAGAACTAAAATTCTGTTTTGTCAGAATAGCTCTCATTTATGCAAGGGGATTGACACATACAATGTCTGTGTAGGTCATTAAATATCTCACATAAACTTTGCTGTGAATATTACTGGGTTTTGACAGCCACTTCTATAAATCATTTTTAGTCAGCCACGGGCCTTGCCATTTAGTGTTACTTGCAGAGCATCTAAACAAGTTGTGGCGAATGCTTACTGTAGGTAATACTGTTCACGTTCTGCCCAGATGTTCTTGGATCCCTTTCCTGTGTTGTTTCTCAGACTCCCCTCCCCTGGCTTCAGTGTGCCTTTGCGTCCACCAGCCAGCACCTGGCCGTCTTCAGAGGAGGGCCCTTGGGCCTCTGGGACTGCTTTCAGTGCAGAGAGCCAGAGGTGCCCATGGTTCATCCTCACCCCTGGGGGGCCCTCAGTCAACAGTGGACAGTGTGGGAGAATGAAAGCCCAGCACCTTGGCCTTGAGTAGGAAGAACTCTGAGGCATAACCATGCTCCTGAGTTATTCAGGACAACAGAGGGGGATCAGGCTGAAGCTCACAGCCGTGGGACTCTGCCTAAAACTGCAGCCCTGCTTGAACTGCCCCCTCCCTTACTGCCCCCTCCCTTACCGGCTCCCTCCACCCCCTCCCAGGCTTCCTTCAATAAATGATTCCTGCCCGATTCCTCGTCACAGGATCTGCTTCTGGGGAACTTGAATTATATGCCTTTAATTTATGCCAAGTTCTGCGCTGAACATGGTGTAAACACCAACTCATTTAACCCTCACAGTGCTGAAGGGTAGTTTTCATTATCTGTATTTTGTGGAGACGTGCACTGCCTTGAATAAGGGAGAAGGGGCAGTATGTACTTCACGGAGGTTGTCAGGGGTTCGTTACTTTGCCTTTTTTCCTGCCCACTTGGCCCACTGGGGTCGTGTGTAACGTGGCTGTATTATTTTTTGAAGTACAGCCCTTATCTTGGGTTAGTTTATCTGAACACACAAGACCATATGCTGAAATTAATATTCATAGAAAGCCCATCACTGATGAAACATATCACAATAATGCTCCTTGTTTCAGAACCTACAAGATAATTTAGGAAAGAGGCTGTGAAACCATTTCTGTATGGCAAAAACAAGTTCCCAGAATGACTAGGAAAGATGCTCCTTCACTTAGAAGACCTCAGCCAGAACCCTCCGTGGGGCAGACAGCAGTAAGGGGTAAGCGTTTGTGGTCAGACGCGTTTGAGTGGGAGTTTCAGCATCTCTCCGGCAAGCTTTGTAACCTTGGGCTAGTCATTTAATCTTGTTAAGCCTTAATTTTCTCACCTATAAAATGGAGACTATAATATCCACTCTGTGGTACTGAAGTAAGGATTAATTTTAAAAAAAAAAGAATATATATAAAGTTCTTTACAATGCGTGACATAGAGGAAACATGAAATAACCATTTTTCATTAAAAGGGTGCCTGGAGCATGTTACATGGTGTAACTCAGTAGCTCACCCAAAACAGAGGTATATGATTGCAGACGCTGGCGATACAGTAAGCAGCTACTCCTGGACATTCTCAGAGGCCATACCTGCCATGTAGTGCAGCCATGACCTTCCGACTCAGACACCAGTCTGCCGTGTTCCTGGTGGTCTCTGGAGTGAGCCCAGCTTTCTTCACTTTTCCATTAACCAGAGAGAGGAACAGCCGTGGACTACAACCCTGCCCCTGAACTGTGTCCTCACTAGCAAAGCAGCGTGCACGTTCACTAAGATTGCTTAGTGAAGCTGGTACAAAGGTGTCTTCTAGTCTGACGTGCCATTTGGGTATCACTGTAGATTCACAGGCAGCTGTGAGGACTAATACACTGAGATCCCCTTCCCCTTCCCCCAGTTTTCTCCAAGGGCAACATCTACAAACATCTGACTTTACACAGAATTTTAAAATGTATTCATACCTGCCCTTATTTATACAAACGTATAGAAAACTCTTCTTTGCTTTAGTCAGACTACGAACTACAAGACCCAGTTCATTCTGCCAAGGATCTTAAAATCAGCCAGAGCGTGGATTTGGGGCAGGAGGAACCTTGAATCCAAAAGAGAACGCATGTACCCATTCCTTGTTTTATGCCACATTAAGCTTACACAAGAAGCATTTTTCAAAACTGAAATGATTAATTGTAAAACTCTTTTATCCTTTTTCCATTGGTCACATGATTAGATTAGTTAGGGAGGTAAAATTATTCCCTTTTCTGTCATAACCATTGCTTTTAAGACACCATGCCTGTTTTCTGTCTAGAGGCGACTCCCCCACAAGGACCTTTCTGGGGGTGAGAGCCCCTCAAAGCATGTGATAATAATATTTGTGGCTGAGCCGAATGCCGTGGGTTTATTTACTATTTATAAGGGAAGGCTATTACAGAAGCTTTCCATTACGAGCAGGCACCATCGCTCCCCGGGCGGCGCCTTGCAGTTGCCCGCTCCCTCTCACGCTCGCCAGTCTTCGGGTCTCGCTCCGTGGTGTTTGCGGCGCTGTTTCTGCACAGGAAGCAGCTGGTGTACAGTGTCTGCCAGGACTGTCCACCTGTGAGGAGGAGAGCAGTTGGCTTCGTGCATTGTGTGAAATGTTTCAATTTTGCTCTCAGTTTCTAAAGTAGGAACCATCTCTCCTTCTTGAACATGTTTTATCATTGTTCTTTCTTCTTTCTTTCCTTGCCTCCTCCTCGAGTTTCTGCACACCCCATCCTCACCCTCTCTTCTCACTGCCTTCCTGTTTTTTTCTGACCCTCCTCACAGATCCTCTCATTGCTCTCTTCCCCACCTCTCAGCTCTCCGAACAGAAAGAAAAGTCCTTTATTAAGACGTTGGGCAAAAAGCCTTGTAATCGTATGTTTATTTTTATTTCACTTTTTGGTCTTCCAAAACAGGCGTGTGCAGAGCCGTGCTTCTGTCTCCCCTGCAGGGCTCCTGCGGGTATTCAGTGGTGACGATGCACAATCCATTTGTAAACACACATCCTTTTGTCTGTTGTTGGGTTTGTTTTCGAAGTCTGAGAGAGCAGCCTAAACGTATGTTCGTAGTAGCCACACCAAGTATTTCATACTCAGTAAAAAAGGAAGAAGTAGAATTGACCATTACATCAATCGCAGTTTGGAACGCTTCCATTCCAAACCTTGGGCTTGGGGATTTATAATGGGGGAGAATGACTTTTTCACTTTTCTATCTTCTGTGTACAAGGGTGAGCCTGACGTTGGCTCATGTGGGCCACCGAAGGAGATAGCTCAGTGGACAAGTGAAAGATCAGTGACCACAAGGTCAGCCCAATTGTAATGAGCCAAGACCCAGAGGGCTGTCAGCAAGAGAGAAAACCAAGCGATGGCCTGGGCAGACGGCTGACTCTGGTCTCCTGGGCAGCAGCAGGACAAAGTTGGGACGCGGGGAGGGTGTGTGTGTGTGTGTGGTGGTGGAGGATGGGGGATCCAGAGATGAAAAGGCAGAGACAAAGCCTTGAGTACTTACAGGGGGGTTGGGGTTGTGACAGGACATTGCATGTAGCTTACCTGCCACTGCTGTCTTGGGGGCGGCGTCTGAAAAGGCAGACCCCACCCCCCACTGAACAAGCCAAATGTCCTAATTCAGTGACTGTCAAAGGCATCTGCGAAACCATTTGCTGAACTCAGCCAGTTTCCTTCGGACACACCTGCTGTACTCGGGGAAAGTACTCCGTGTCAGCTTTGGGTGCCATGCGAGCCTCATCATTGATAGGAAGGAAATACAGTGAATGTAGAGGGAAGCACACTTTACAAATGTAGGGACGTAGCACCGTAAACAGGGCTGCTTGCCTGCTCCTTTGTTTTTTTCAGTGTGAGGAAGTAAGGTTGCCAGGGTCGGTCGCTCTCTGCTCTGGCTCTGCCTTTGCAGTTTGTGTGCATGTGTGCGAGCGCCCTGTGTTATTTTTCTCAGTCAGGGGACATCTGTGCACCACTTTCAAAATGTGTTGCATACACTTTTCGAGGTGCCTGGTGTCCTATTTTATTTTCAGGGGAGAGCCCGTGTGCTCTATGCAAAGGTACACAGGGTCAGAATTCTTTAAAATTAAAACATTAATACCAGTAAAGACCCTAAGTACTCGAAGTGCTGATCACACTTGAGCAGAGAACCAGCATCGGTTGTGCATGTTTACAGTGATATCAAAGAAAGGAAATGCTAAACATGTGTCTTAGTCTGAGGGGACAGTGAAAAGACACCAAGAAATCAATGGTGAAAAAGATGTAGAAACGAATAATAAATATCTCTGTGCTTTCTCTCTCTCTTTCTCTCTCTCTCTTTTTTTTTTGTTTTGCAGTTCTGCTTTGAACTCTAAGTGGATGATGCTGTCAGGACTGCACCCGTGACCAAAGTCAGTGAAAAAGCCCCATCTCCTCATTGGCCGTCAGCTGAGATAAGATGGAAGACTCTTACAAGGATAGGACTTCACTGGTGAAGGGTGCCAAGGACATTGCCAAAGAGGTGAAGAAACAAACAGTAAAGAAGGTGAATCAAGCAGTGGACCGGGCTCAGGATGAGTACACCCAGAGGTCCTACAGTCGGTTCCAGGATGAAGAAGAGGACGATGACTATTACCCGCCCGGAGAAACCTACAATGGGGAGGCCAATGATGACGAAGGCTCCAGCGAAGCTACGGAGGGTCACGATGAAGAGGATGAAATCTACGAAGGGGAGTACCAAGGCATCCCCAGTACGAACCAAGGGAAAGACAGCATCGTGTCGATAGGACAGCCCAAGGGCGATGAGTACAAGGACCGACAGGAGCTGGAGTCGGAGAGGAAAGCTGATGAGGAAGAGCTAGCTCAGCAGTACGAGCTGATAATCCAGGAGTGTGGTCATGGCCGCTTTCAGTGGACCCTGTTCTTTGTCCTGGGCATGGCCCTGATGGCAGACGGCGTGGAGGTGTTCGTGGTTGGCTTCGTGCTGCCCAGCGCTGAGACAGACTTGTGCATTCCGAACTCAGGCTCCGGGTGGCTAGGTGAGTGCATCGTGTCCGGGAGGCAAGTTCTGAAGCTGGTTTCTTTGTTGAACACAGTTAACAAGCAGAATAAATACATTTCATCTAGAGCACTGTATTCTCTCCAATACTTTATTAGGAAATTTTAAACATACAAAAGAATCAAAAAATATTGTCAACGATATCCATATGTACCCACCACTTAGATTCCATAGTTAACATTTACTGTATTTTCTTTATCACCTGTCCACCCACCCACCCATCAATCCAACTTATATTTTCATGCATTTCAAAGTAAGTTAGAGCCATATATTTTCTTTACAGTATTATAACTGTTGTATTGATTTATCTTTTATTGACTTCCAAAGATATGCCCTTGGAAGTTAATAAAACTGTTAATATGAAACTTATTTGACCTGTTTCTAAATACAAAGATTAATTCAATGAAATTCTGACAAATGTGATTTTAAATTCCAAATTTTAAGTTTTATGTTTAATACTGTAGTTTAAATACTTTGGGACCTTGCTGATTTTTAGTGTTCCAGTAATCTATGTGTATGTTTTCTTGTTAATTTTTTCAATTAGCCTTATTTATGTTATTCTCTACATGACTTTTTCTATCTTTGTCTTTATACCTTTGTCCCTAAAATAAAAAAAAAAACTTTATTTTCACATAGCATTTAAAAATCTATTTCAAATCATATTAATAGTTCCATGAAATCTATTAGAAATAATATGACCTCCCTACAGAGTATCTGGTAGCAGATTTGGATTTTGTTATGAAGTTGTCATGCACTCGAGCAGCATACTGTTACAAAGCTGGAGTTAACCCCCCCACTTACTTGCCTTGTGCAGTGGATGTAAGAAGGCAGGGAATCGTGCACACAGCGAATGCCCCCAACAGCTTAGGAGTCTATTTCAAACGCTCAGCACATCTTGCTAAGCATGCCTCAGAGAACAGGTTTATGTGCATATTAAATCTTGACGTGTTTCAGAGTCTGTGAGAGAGAGTAAGAATACCTATTATCTCTATTTCCAAGGGACTCTTTTAAACTAAAGCTTAAAAAACAAAAATATATGACTGTTTTTGTGGATTATCTCATTAAGTAATGTGATAATCATGGATGCTGAGAGATTTTCTCTGTGAAAAACAAAGATCATCTCCTAATCTGCTCTATGACAACACAAGAGAGATAGTCATGAATGAGAAAAGGATTTATATACTATTCCTTTAACACTCGTTCCTTTTATGTGGCCCATTTCTTTGAAAGAACTGGGTCCATGAAAGCAGGCTGTGTGGGGCACTGGTTGAAGGAGGCATATTTTGCATGGTTTTGCTGATAGACACATTTGGGTGTTCAACCATGAAAATGCAGAACATGGTTCATAGGAGTTCTTGGTTCTTTAGTCACTAGTCTAATGGACATTTCAGCATGCCTGTTTTGTGTCTATCCTGTATTTTTTTCCTTTGATGAGCAAATATACCCACTGTCAGCCTGGGCATCAAAATAATTACAAGATTTTGCTAAAGGAATATATCAGCAGAAAGTTTTAAGGAGATAGATCCTTAAAAATACATCTACCCAAATATTTTAATAATTGCAGGCTTAAATATAGAATACACAATCTTCTAATGCTATGATCCTACCTTTTATGTTGGGCACATTTCAGAAAATCTAAGGGGAGCTCGCCTTTGTGCCTTTAACTCCTCCGTGCTGAAAGGAAGCACAAGAAGGCACGTGGTTCTTATTGGACTCCCCTATAAATCTCTTGGCTCTGATGAGGCTACACACCCCCCAGGTGGCATTCAGGAGTGCGGATGATGCTGTGAAACTATTGAAGCACAGATATTTTCTTTCTCCATAAATGTTGCCAGCTTTAGTGAATTAAAAATGTGTCCCCAGGAGTGTACGGTTTCACTCAGTGTTGTGAGTCCATAACAGAAGCACCTTACTGGTTTCATCAGTGTGCCTTCCAGACTCGCATTTCAATGATTTCGCCATTGTAATTTCATTTATAATTGCATACTAATCGAGCCCTTTTTAGACAAGCATTTAAATTGTTTTGTCACTTTCATTTCATCAAATAATAGCTTTGTAATGTAATTACCACACTAAGTCATAGCAGTGGGACCAAAATGCAGGAAGGAAAGAGGCATGACCCGTGTTTGGTGGCATTTTGAGGTTATGGATTTGCAAAATAATTTCTCATTTGTTACTATGCATTGTGTCACTTTCCTCAAGGCAAGCCAGAAACAAAAAATAAGAACCAATCTATGCTTTCATTATTTGGGAGATAGATCTCTTTGCTATAAGATTGTCTTAAACACAGCTAAGGGCATGTTGTGTGTGCATGTGTGTGTACATGGTCTGTCTGCATCTTTAACACTGTTAATTGACCTGGGAAAACAGCAAATATTTAATTGTCTAGTGAACAGTTCTTTGGGGGAATAAGTGCAGTCACTTTAAGATAATCCATTGTCTATTGCTAAAGGCTATTCATTGAGCATTTATTATGTGGAAAGCACAGTATTACCACAGAGGACAATAGGTCAAAAAAAGACTAGGTTTCTGTATTCAAGGATGTTATGGTCAAGTATGAAGAAATCACAAATATGTGGCTTATTGTACAAGGACGCAAATACCCATAGCCATTAAAAAAGCACTAATAAGGAAACTTCAGTCAGGGAGACCACAGAAGGGGAAAGCCCTGACTGAGGTGGTGGAGGGGCATGGGTGGGAGGGCTGTTCCAGGGGTACAGCCAGCAAGGATTAGGTCATTGAGGAGTTCAGAAAGGGGAGGAAGGGGGCAGTTAATGAAAGAAGGCAATTCATCGGTTAAGTCATGCAGAGTGGAGGTTTTAGTATGAGGGAGAGAGATGGAAGGCTTCATTTTAGACTTCTCACTTTGAGATTTTTGGGCATATCTGAAGGGGAATGCCCCATGGGCCGCTTCCCATTTGGACTGAAGCACCCGATGGGTGAGAGTCATCTCATTTAAGATGAACCTGCCAGTGACCTTAACCAGGGAGAGGGTGGTTTCCTGCTGAACACTCTTTAGGGGCTGGTGGTGAAGAAGATCTCATTGAGAAGACTGAGAAGGTGAAACCAGAGAAGGGGAGCATCCGGGAAAGAGGGGAGGTCTGGAAGTTGCTGGAAGAGGAAGGGGTGTGTGATTCTTAGTTGCTGCAGAGTCTTGTAGTAAAGGCTGTAATGGGTCTCTCAGGTGCGGCACTGAAGAAGCTATTGGCTGCTGTAAATGGCTTTTAAGAGGAACACAAGGATCTAGGCTAGGAAGTTTTTAAACAGAAGAGTCTGCATTGAGTGAAGTGACAATGTGCCCTCTGATTCTCAGCCCCGATCACATGCAGGGTTTTCTCAGGCATCAGGCATTTTCCTGATCGCTGTGACCTCACCGCGCTGAGCCTTACAGTGGATGCTGTGTGTGCTGCCCTCTCAGACCACATCTTAGTTCCAAGAGCTGGTGGGGTGGGGTGGGGTGGGGAGCACTGAGTTCTAAGGCAGGACGGATGCCAAGATATTTTTAGCCTCAAGCCCTGACCAGGCTCAGTCCCACTCCAGCTCTTGCCCATCAGCGCAGGGTAGGCACCTCACTGGCCATTCTCCCCCGTGTTCTTCCTTCAGAGGGGCTGGCTTCTCGCTCCGTGGCCTGTTTCCTCCGAAGACCCACCTAGTGAAGCAGAAACCTCATCAGTATCGGTTCAAAGGCCTTCTCGCTGGGGGGTTGCAAAGCTTTAGTAATACTTAGAACCTAAAGCATTATCATGGCCAAGTGTTGGCTGGTGCAAAAGAGATAGAAAATAATATATTCTAAACCAAAATATACTTCATAACTAAGCCCGAGCTAAATAATAACTAAATATGTGTTTCTGTTATCCTTTTTTAAGGAAAGTATCAGCTATAACACCTAATTTCTACACGCTGTGGTAATTTTCAGCATAGAAGTTTTTAGTAGCATGGCTGGGGCAAAGCTAGATCACCATAGGATAAAAAGTGAATGATAAGAAAAATAGCATTCCATAAACTATTAATTGAGCACCAACTATGAGCCTAAGAGCTGCAGTAGGAGATATTCTGATGAGCACGTCATGATCTGTGTCACCCAGGAACTTCTTTACCAGTGGGACAAGTACGTGTGTTTTTTCCTGTGACAGAGACATTGATCTCAGTGCTGTATTCACAGAAAAAGAAACCACTAGATTTGCCTTTGGGAATTGGTAAAAATTGATCTAGGAAGTGACATTTAAACAGAGTTTTGAGGGATTAATAAGAATTCCCCAGGCAGATAAGAGGAAGAATGCGATCCCAGGAAGATGTTAAAGATGTCAGAGGCCCTGAACTTTGTAAGGAACAATGGGAAGGTCCCATGGCTGGGGGTACTTCGGGCGAGAAGTGGAGCGATGATCTCCGTTTTACTCAGTTCTCTGCTGTCAATCACATCAAGTCAGACTCTGGCATTCTGGTGTTTTCCATCAACAACTATAATGGTCATGCAATGAAAATTTATTGAACACCTGCAATGTGACAAGCACTGTTTCAGACTCTAAAGATATAACAGCAAATAAAACAGGGGAAAAACCTGCGGTAGGCCTTAACCATAACTCTTTCAACCTCTCTTTCTATAGTCTTTATCTGGCTGGTGGAATTTTTTGGAACTCGGGAATTCGCTCGCTCTTCAACCCACCGCCCCCCATTCTCCGTTGGCTACTTTCCTGAGAGGCCAGTTTCCTTGAGGGCTAAGCTGGATGGATATGGCCTAAACCATTACATATAATTTCTCTTTCCCCATTCGTCCATATGCTCCTATATTCCTGTAGGCATCAACAAGAGGAGAAGTATTCTGTGGGATTTGTAGCTGCTTTATCTGTAGCTGTCTGTATTTTTGAAAAAACAGCTCCATGTTTCTGAGGTGCCCTGTTTTCAGCCTCATTGACTGCCCTTCACCACGAGACTGGAGGCCGAGCACAGCGACGTGTCCACTGTGCTCAGAGCCAGTCTTTGCAGGGTGTGTGTCACCCCGCCCAGTGCTGCCAGCTGGACCGGCGTTCTAGCTGGTAACAAAGAGTGAGGCAGACTTTTTCCTTTTTGAGCTTCAGCCCAAGATTTTGATCGTTTGGTATCTAAGTGTTCTCTCCATGTGAAGACTCTAAAGTGTGCACTGCAGGTGGGTGGGGGGGGGGGCGGTCAGTGGCTCTGCAGGCTGCCAGTCCCTTCGCCCTGCACGGCCCACCGCATTATCTCGGGGGACCTTTGTTCTCCACGGTGGGGGTGCCTTGGGCTCTGTTAAGCCTCTTGGCTGTCCCAGGGAGCCTAATTGGAATTGGAAAGTTATTGGCTTCTGGAGAACATCCTGTCCACCAACACTAGCAAAATCTAATTTGGATTCATTACTGCCAAGTTGGAGAAGACGACTCAGTACCTCATCGCTGTGATACTCGTATCCCTGCGTCTTGCTTCCCCCGTCTCCCACATTCTCCCAAGAGAAGAGACGAGTCTGACATCAGAATGGAGTTGAGCCCAGTGGCCTGAACAACTGTCTCCATCCAAAGGGTCTGCGATCAGTTTTCACAGGACAGGAGTGAACAAAACTCCCAGCCACAGTCCTGAAACTTGCTCTAAGTAGTGTTCTGGGTAAAAGAATGTGATAGTAAATGCCTTTCTGCCACTGGAGGGACACGGGGAGATTTCCCACAACACAGCTTTGAACCTGAAGCCAATCCTTGCAGGCTGAGCCGCTGTACCCCTATGTGCGGCAGACCCCGGGTGAGGATTCTGGTCCTCTGGCTGTGCTGGCCTTCTGTGTCCTATCCTTCTGGGACTCTCCCTGAAGTCACTAAGAACTGGGTGATGTGTTGTCAGTTTGGAGAATCAGTTAACTGTGGACTTTGGTTTAAATAAGGTGATCTGAATTGTTAATCATCTGATAACTAGAACAAGCCAAATACACACATCAAGGTACACTTGCACCCTTTGTGGGAAATCGAACCTCTAATATTCTCACCTAACAGGAAAGAGCTTGTGTAGAACCTAAGCTTCCTGCAGTCTGCTTCAGAGAGTAGGAGGCCGATTACATTCAGTTTGAGGAATTAGTCTGACAAATTACAAAAGTAAGTATTCCTAAGCCACATATTTGCAAGCTAACTTCCTTACCTTAAAGTGAGCAATGTCTTATTGGCCTTTAAGATTGGGAGAGGAAAGTAAAAGAGGTCCTTAGGTATAGTTCTTACCTACAATGTAATTTAAACTAATTTCAAGGGTACGATTAATTGGCTTTAATTACATTCACAATGTTGTGCAGCCGTCTCTGCCATCTCTTTGCAAATTTCCCGTCACTGCAAGCAGAAACTCTGTGACTGTGAAGCAGTAACTCCCTACTTCCTCTCCCCACAGCCCCTGGTAGTTCTAATCTACTTTCTGTCTCTATGAATTTGCCTATTCTAGATAATTCACGTAAGTGGAATCAGATAATCTTTTGTCCTTTTGTATCTGGCTTATTTTACCCAGCAAGGTCCATTCATGTTGTAGCATGTATCAAATTTTATGTCATACAAACATTAACACAATACAAAAAGAAAAGAAAGAAACAGTTAGAAGGAGGTCCTTTTGGAGGTGAATGGGTGTGCCTAACTGTCTTCAGAGATGGTGGATGGAGTTCACCTGTCTCCTGTGTTTGAGGAGATACTGGTACTGGCAGTGAGTGCCGTTAAAAATGTAATAACGGGGAGGGGCGTGAGGTTTCAAGACAAGGTTGCTGGAGAGCTGACCCAGACAGAGGCGGAGGCCCCTACGAAGTAAAAGAGGCCAAGAACCATCTCCTCCCAACCTCTTGCAGTTCCAGAGCCCAGCAGAAGTATTTGGACATTCTTATGCTGATATGGTTTTTGTTTTTTAATGAACAAGTAAACCATCCTGATTGTCAACACAGGACAGTGAGCTACATTATCCACTAAGAGTGGAAAATGTATGACCCAAACCCGCAACCTAGGTACATGCCCTGAATGGGAATTGAACCTGTGACCTTCTGGGACACTGGACAATGCTCCAACCAACCAAGCCACACCGACCAGGGCCCAAGTGATTCTTATTCAAAGGGAAATTTCAGAAACACAGTGATCTAGACCAGTGTTTCTCAGACACAGATGTGCCAATGAGTCACCTGAGGATGCAGTCACCTGCAGTGGCCCGAGAGCCTCCATCTAACAAGCTCCCAGGGGTCTGATGCTGGCCATTATGAACCCCATCGAGTAGCACCGTCTTTGGCCCCATCAGCCAAGAAGCAGCAGCATCCCCAACAGCTGTGACAGTGAAAGTTATAAATGATATTCTGATTTTAAACCATGGGGGGTTATAATATAAGTGGGAGTGTTTTCCTTATCACCAATATACAGTAACATACATTACAAGGGAGATTTTTGTGCCATTTTTGAGGAAAGGTTTTCTTTCCAAAACTATAGATCTCTTATCAACAGCTAAGGGATGCACATCTGTTTTTTTCCCCAATGAAATGGGTATTGACTTATTTATGCTGGTCTTTGCCCTGCACAGTGGTTGGGGGTGGGGAACCACAGTCCCTGACCACATTTGCAGCTGTGCATCCCTGAATGGACCCCAAGTGTGCAGGGCACAGTGGGACTCCGCTTTGTTGGGACTGGTTTCTCAGTGCCATTGTCATGGTGATAAAATTATAATTTTACCCCGTCTGGTTTTTTCCTTCCTATCTACATGAAATTAAATGGCTTTTCTGAGAGTAGCTTAGTTTTCTCAGCAGAATCTAGTTAAATCAGAAATATTAAAGTGCTGCTGTGTCCAGAGGGCCCACTCAGCTGTAAGCGTGTCACCCAAATGGAGGCAGAGTGTGCGTGTGAGAGATGGCTGGCTGCTTGGTGCCCTCTGTTTATTTAGTTTTCCATTTTCCCTAATTAACAGATCATAGATGTCTTTGTGCAATGCCGCCTTTCAAGTATAGCGGTTCCCACACAGAGAGAACGCCAGCAGAGACTCATCCATCCATGCACCAATCACGTTCTTACTGAGTTGGAGCAGAACACTGCCCTCTGTATTGTGACAAATAAAAAGATCAACCAGACAGAAACCTGTGCAACATGATGCTTGTCTTCTGAGCAGTATGGGAACCGGGGGGGCTTAGATTAGTTCTATCTGAAGAAGGTGTAGATTTAAAAAAACTTCAGACACCTGGCCAGGTGGGTCAGTTGGTTGCAGTGTTGCCCCTCACCCCACCCCCCGCCACTCTGCTGAACACCAGAAGGCTGCAGGTTAGATTCCCAGTCAGAGCACATACCTGGGTTGTGGGTTCGATCCCTGCCCGGGGTGCATGTGGGAGGTGGCCAGTTGGTCTCTCTCTCTCTCTCTCTCTCTCTCTCTCTCTCTCCCCCTCTCTCCTTCCCTAAAATCCATTCAAAAAATGTTAAAAAGCCTTCAGAAGACTGTGGTATTTGAGCCAGGCTTTGAATTATGGGTAGAATATGGACATGCCAACAAGGGGGTAGAAAAAGGGTGTTTTGGGAGAGAAACCAGACAGCCAAGGCACAAAGACATGAAAATCCCGTCCTGAGCATTGTGAGTAGATTGTGGTTCATTTCTGTTCAAGTGAAACATACATGGCAGGGAGCGATTGGAAAGGTGGATGTGGACTGACCCGTTCATGCGGAGCTTTAAGTGAGCTTATTCCGGAGCAGGTGGGGAGTAGTTAATGTGTGAGCAGAGAAGTGATGTGGTGAAAACACTCCTTGGGGAGCCTGCTGTGTTTGGAATGGATCGCAGAGGAAAAAGCCGGCCAGCAGTTAAGATTCATTTGCATTTGAATGGTCCAGCCTATAGGTGGCGAGAGCCTGACTGAGGCTGATGGCAGAGGGCCTGGCACGGAGAGGCGAGAATTTGGTCCCTCACGACGGGTTCCCTGTGGGAGCAGGGAGGAGGAAGGTGCACAGCACTGAGGCTTCGTGCCCAGGTGTTGTACTGGGCAGCAGCACCTTAAGTAGAAATTGCAGTTCTGGGATTGGTCAGGAGGTGGAGAGAGCCAGTGCATGGGGAGGAAGACGAGTTTAGTTACACAGGGACTGGGTCTAATTCACAGACTACCCTTACGAACATAGCACAGAGCCGGTGGTAAATGGTGCCCAGTGAATTTTTGTTGAGTTTGAGGTGCTAAGCAAGATGCTTGGGAGAAATGATCCAGGAGGGCATTTGGAAGTGGGTTCTGGGGTTTGATGGGGAAACTTGCCCTGGAGGTAGGCATCGGAGAGACCTTTTAGTAGAGATGCAGAGCCCACAGGAGGGAATGGCTGGCGAGGGGGGAAACACAGGGAGGGGGGATGGCCAGTGCAGATCTTTAGTGACTGCGATAAGGGACGAGAGGAGAAAAGTCACGAAATAAAGTAGAAGTCTCAGCTGCCTGGAGGTCAAGGATGGAGAGGGTTTCAGGACAGAGGAAGTAGAGGACATTAGCCGTGGCGATGAGAAAACCATTTCAGAGAATGGAAGGACAGATGTTGGGTTAACTGCCAAATTGAGTTTTAAGGTATATTTTTAAAGGGAAGGAAACAAATCAGTGTCTAAAATTGGTTATAAGGTAGTGTGCTGTATTCGTTGGGGATAATGCATCTAATAACACAATTATATGAGAGACCGGAGCAGCTGAAAAAATACTAATCGTCTTCTGCAAGAGGAAAATTGCAGATTTATAGCCATTATCTAGTACTTCTGCGTCATTACGTGCCAATAATCACATCCGGAGTAGATATGGGAGATAAATTGGCAAACCTGGAGAAGACAGGGTGAGCTGCTGCTGCCTCATTTTATTTATTTTTCCAAATTGAAAACAGTGTAATTTATTGGTACCTCTGGATGTAACAATAAAGTAAATGTTGAAATATGCACATTTCAGCATTCACCTGGCAGTGATACAGAACTGCCCAGGGCAGGTACATGGAGGGGGAAAGGTAGCTCCTAGTTAGGCACTCCCTGGGAATGAGCTGACTCAATCCAGGGGTCCTCTGTGACCACACACAACAACTTTGTCCCCTAGGTTTCTGCTGGATCAGTAAAGAAGGCTTCTCTACCCTGCCCCGCTCTGCACACTGGGCACACTAAATTTGTAATGTAGGGATCCGGGCATGTGATGGTGGCTCCCGCAGACCCCTACTGTACCTCGCAGGGTACATGGGATCCCAGATCCTTTTTCTTAGGGTGACAGTGCAATGCATTGTATGTATATGCCACATTTTAAAAATCCACTCATGTGTCAATGGACATTTAGGTTGTTTCCATGTCTCCAATACTGTGAATAATACTGCAGTGACCGTGGACATGCAGCTGTCTCTTAGAGGTCTGATTTCAGTTTCTGAGGGTAAATACCCAGAAGTGGGGTTGCTGTATCATATGGTAGTTCTATTTTTAATTTTTAAGGAGATTCCTCACAAGATGAGATATAAATTATAAGTCCATAAATAAACATACATCTAAGGTTAACTGATTTCAACAAGGGTGCCAAGACCATCCACAGTGGAAAGAATGGTCATTTCAACAGTCGGTGCAGGGACAGCTGATAGCTACAGGCAGAGAAGGAAGTCGACCCTTTCCTCACACTACGTACAGAGATGAACTCAAAATGGATCAAAGAGATAAAACTGTACAGAGAACAAAGCCTTTATGACCTTTGGGTTGACAAAGTATTCTTAGATATGACACCAAAACACAAGAAGCAAAAGAAAAATATATTAGACTTTATCATAATTTAAAATATTCATACTTCAAAGAACACCATCACAAAAGTGAAAACACAGCCCATAGAATTGGAAAAAATATTTTCAAATCATATCTCTGATAAGGGACTTATATCCATATGTATAAAGAACTCTAAAAAGACAAAGAAACCAGTTAAAAAGTGGGCAAAGGACTTAAGTAGACATTTCTCCCAAGAAAATTTCCAAATGGCCAATAAGCCTATGAAGAGATTTTCAACATTATCAGTCATAAGGAACTGCAAATCAAAACCACGCGAGACATCGTTTCACCCACTGGATGGCTAGAATCAAAAAGTGAGATGACAGTAACTGTCGGCAGGCATTTGGAGAGACGTGGGAACCCTGATGCCTTGCTAGTGGGAGTGTAAAATGGGGCAACCACTTGGGGAAAAAGTCTGGCAGTTCCTCACACGGTTAATCGTAGACTTATCATATAACCCAGAGATTCTCCGCCTAGGAATGTGCCCAAGAGAAATGAAAACCAAAGTTCCTATACATATAAGTATACAAAACCTTATGCATGGATGTTATAGCAGCATTATTGATAATAGCTAAAGGTGGCGAGAGCCCAAATGTCTATAAGCTGATGAGTGAATAAACAAAATTTGGTGTGTGCATATAACGGAATGTTACTTGACCATAGAATGGAATGAAAGCCCAGAAAGATGACTTAATTCTTGAAAGAAATGACATTGAACTTGTATCAAATTTAGCTGCTTTGATTCAGCAAGCCACAGCAGTGAAAAACAAGGATATCAGAAAAATTTTGGATGGCGTCTATGTTCCTGAAAAGGGGACAGGGCAGCAGGCCGACGAGGTCTGAGTCATCCAGCTACAGGAGCAGCAGGCGCTGGGCAGGCCCTCAGACTTGTCTGCGGTAGTTTCAACATGCAGTAAACACCGCGTATCGAAAAAAAATGGGATGAAGCCCATGCTACAACTTGGATGAATTATGAAAATATTATGTTAAATGAAATAAGCCATTCCCAAAAGATCGCATAGTATAGCATCCATATATATATGTATACATATGAAATGTCCAGAAAAGGCAAATCTATGGAGACAAAGTAGATTATTTGTTGTTTAGGGCTGATGAGGGGGTGATAGGTAAAGGGTATGGGGTTTCTTTTTAGGTGATATTCATTTAATCAATGACTAAAATCGTTGAATGTTATACTTTAAGTGGGAGAATTGGATGACATGTGAGTTATATCTCAATGAAGCTGTTTTTAGAGAAGAACAGACGTGTGAGTTTGCTTAGGGAATCGACTGGCTCCCTTGTGAAGCCAGGCCAAGTGCGTTTGTGTGTGCTCCTCGTGTGCAGTGCCGCTTGGATGACTGTGCAAAATCCAGGACACAAACGGGAAGGTGGTGGGATCTTATTGCCTGGTTCTTCAATGTCAAATTAAAGCTGTTACTCCGTTCCGTTAGCTGCAGCCCACATCCTCATGTCACTGATCATGTTACTTGGGCTATTTATAGCCTTTAGAATGACGCTCTTGAATACACATGGTTTAGAAGAAAAAAAGCTGTTTTCAAAGTAATAAGCTCTATGAGCCATTGCGTTGATAAGACTATATAGCAACACTGAGCGTATAGTTTAAAGCTCTCATTGACATGGCGATGGGAGGCAGTGCTGTCAGGTGGTGATACCCTCGCAGCTGTGCTAGTGCTCGCTCCCTGTGCCTTCATTTTCCTCCCCGAACACTCCATGAATGCTTCCCAGGGAAGGGCTGTATAGTTTAACATCGTTCTTGTTTTTATAGTGTGACGTTGGAAACATGGTCATGGACTTGAACAATTTCGTCCTTGTCATTCAGCGCCCACGGTGCACTCGGTGCTGCACACGGCACACAGCACACAGGAACTTACTCTGCAGGGTCTCGGGGCCAGGAATCAGAGGCAGGGGTTTCTTCGGCGTAGCTGGCTAGCTTTGTCCAGACTCATCTGTAGAATCAGGAGACAGTACCAGAAGTTTCCCAACAATCTTACCGGCTCCAGCCCTCCATGGTGCCGAGATTCTATGGAGGATGAATTATCTCTATGTGTTTTCAGCAGAAGAAAGTTGGTTTAAAAAACCCCCCAAAACCAGAGTACTGTATGCATATCACATGGCATCCTGTCAGATAATTAGATCACAGTGACATTTCTGGAGAGGCGGCTGGCCTACGTGGACTGAGCCCTGCAGTGTTTCGTGGGATGTGAAGTATGACTTGTTCGATCCTGTCTTTTCGCTCTGGCTTCACTCTGGCTGCCTGTGTTGCCCGTGCCCTTCGCCAGGCTGCAGTCCCGAGAGCAGCGCCGCTCAGGCTGGTCCTGCGGGGTATTAACGTCTTTACGGTAGGACCTCACAGGGCCTGTAACTTGCAAAACTAAGGCAACTGATACAGTTTTGCCAAAGGGATTTGGCTGTGAAATCCTTTGTTTCACAGAGCATGTATTAATGCTTCACTAAGAAGTACTCATACTTTACTGAGCTAGGAATCCTGTTCAGAGGCCTTGGACACCGCTGAACTGGTGTCACAACCCCGTGACTCTAGGAAACGTTCTGTCGTTGCTCTGTGTTCCTTCATTGTTGGGTCACCAGTGCCTGGAGCACAGTCATTACTCAAGAAATGTTTGTGGAATTAATGATTGAATGAACCCATGAAGGTGTGCACGGTGGGCTATATCCAGCTATCCTCTCTTCCAATCAATATGTATGCATTAAGCTTGTATAATATAAATGAGCTCTGCTAATTAATGATTTCGTTGTGTGTTCCAGGTTTGCGGTCTAAAGGGTTCTGTCACCCCTGCTAGTTCATGACCCTCTGTAGTGGCACCATGACCTTTATTAGTGCCATTGGCCTGCCCCTGCCCCAAGTCTGTCTCGGCTCTTCATTAGCCATGCAGTCTGGCCTCAGAGTGGATCTCCTCGTTCTCTTTGAGCTCTTTCTCTCACACAAACCAAACACTAACAGTTTTCCTAATAAAAGTCTAATTAGACCTGTGATGACCATCATTATAAATGGTTCACTTCAAGACCAGCACCTTCTTTGGACTCTTGGACCTCAGGCTTGCCCTCCTGTTGGAGAAGGAGGAATGAACTTCTTCTATGTTCATTTTGATTTTCTGTGTCTCCGAAGCCTTGGATGAGGTGCAGTAGGGCAGACACTGAAGTCGGAAATCTTCCCGACTGGCACACGCCCCTCCTATAGTCTTCATATTCAGTCCGTATGCCACCAGCACGGTCACTGTCCCGTCTTCTGAGAACTGGGAAGATGTGTTCGCCCATATCCACCTTTCCCTCAGCCGACAGAAATGGGATTGTCTACACCTTCACTCAATTGCCAAATCAAAATTGAAGTCCAGTCACCTTCTTTCTTTTTTTATATGTTTTATTGATTTTGCTACTACAGTTGTCCCATTTTCCCCCCTTCGCTCCCCTCCACCCTACACACCCCCTCCCACCCACATTCCCCCCAGCCACCTTCTTTCTTAAAGTGAGAACAATTAATTTTTTAAGGTGCCATGTTTTTTCTTTAAATAATCTAACTTAGAAGTATGGAGTTATTTTACTGGTGCTTAATACTCTTCAGGAACTCATGACTTGTTAGAGAATTACCCTGTTCCCTTTGTAGACACGCTCAGACCATTTTCCGTACAGTAGCCACGCACATTAGGAACCGCTGTTCCTACCAGGAAGAAACGTATAATCGCACAGCAGAGCAAGATCTATTGGCAGGAAACGCTGCCGAAGGGCACGCCGGCCGGACTCGAGTGTCGTCCCTGTTTTATGTGCCCACTGTTTGTCTGAGTTCTGCCGGCTGAAGACACTCGCAGGTTAGATTGTGTGACTTAATCCAGTTTTGTTTTGTTTTTAATACCAACTCATTTTCAACTTAAGACTAAATTCTGTATGTTTTCATTAAGAATGCCATTCAAATGAATTATTGTTTTGGCATTTCGCTGAAGATGTTTTCTTCTTCCTTGGGAGCTGCTGCTTCTGGGGGTGGAACTCACAGCCTTATTATTGAGGACACATGTAATTTCATATTTGCAGGAAGTTGCCAAAATAGTACAGAGAGTTCTGTTTACCCTTCTCCCAGCTTCCCCCAATGATCGTATCTGTCAAAACCTTAGTATATTGTCAAACCAGGAAATTGACATGGTATAATACTGTTAATTCAAATATGGACCTTATTTAAATTTCATCGGGTTTTTTTTTACATTCACTCCTTCAGAGGGTGGGTGTCGTTCTAAGAAATTGTATCACATGTAGAATTGTACCATCTGCCCCACAGTCACGGCCAGAATCACTGTGCACCACCACAGAGAAACGCCCTCTGACCCTAACCCCTGGCAACCCCTGATCTGTTCTTCATGTCTACACTTTTCCCATTTTGAGAATGTTACAGAAATGGAATCATAGCCTTTTATGATTGGCTTCTTTTCTCCATTCAGCCTAATTCCCTTGACATCCATCAGTGACTGTGTGTATTAATCATTTGCTTGTATATATTGCTGAGTAGTATGAGTAGTCTCTATTGAGCTTGAGTTTTTGGTTTGTTTTTTTTTTTGTTAGATTAAGATCAAAGTGAAAAAGATCAAGCCTGGAGCTGAGTTGATTTAGGAACTGGGAGCAAATAAGGGGAGGCCAGGGACAGGGAGGGAGGGAGGCAGCAGGACAGACTGGGTAGAAAGCAGGGACAGAGTCCAGATCCGAGTGAGAGGCAAAGGGCCGCGCCCAGGAAAGTGATAGCAGCAGCAAAGGTGTGTCAGGATGGAACCCACATCCAGAAGTGGGCGTGGCCAGGAAGAAAAATTAGTCTGTGTGTACATGTTGGGGGTGGAGTGGGGGGCATAAATACCTAATGTCTCCCCCACCTGTCCCTGACCCACCCCAGGGCCCCAGCCCTCTGCGGTGTCATGTGTTAATATCATGCCCAGAACAGAAGTGAAGATCAGGTGTAAGGGTTCGGTTCCAGGCATTTTTCAAAGTGAAGGAAATTCCTGTCGGTTGACCCAGCACAGAATGACACAGCAGCATTCCACATCCTTGCAGAGTGGAATCTGAGGTGACTTGGCTCAAATTCCAAAGCCTTTTAAGGCAGGGAAGAGGGAAGAAGTAGAAACTGGACTTCTTAATTCCAAGTTTATATTTAGAATCCACAAACCCCTACTTGAGCAATTAAATATCTTTGCTTAGCCCCGATTCGACTGTAAAATGATAGAAGGAATGGGACTTGCCACAAATTCAAATAAAAGGAGCCTTTGTGGAAGTCATCATTTGATATGATGCTAAACAAACCCTGCAAATAGCTGAGGTGGGGTCAAGCCAATACACAGCCGCCTCAGCGAATGGTGCACTGCGCTGTTTCCCCCACGCCTTCGAGTCTGGGACTGCAGCAGTGTGTGGGCCCTCGTGTATGCCCCTTCCAAAAATGACGGGAATTATCTGGACGACGCTGACTGACAACGGAGCTCTCGTTTAGGCACCTACAAACTTCAGCCTCTTCGATATCACAGGCTCCAGCTTTCTACAGCAGAGCTCATTTCCCATTTCGGTAGAATCCAGTGCTCAAGGTCACAGAAAAGTTTTCCATCTGTGAAATGAGTACTTTGACTCTGTATCTCGTGTCCCTTCTAGCTCTATAGCCTCTTAGGCTTTGAGTCGTGGTGGCCTTGAATGTGACTACTTAGTGTGAGGGGGAAAGGCGCATGTGGCCATGACTCTCAGAGTCGAGTGTGTGTATTCCCATTATTTCTGTGAGCTCGAGGAAGACATCATTAGCTTGTCTTTACAAATGGGGGGACCCAAGATGATAACAGTGGCAAATACTTATATAGATTTTACTATCCGCCAGAAATAGTTTGAGCACTTTGTGAGATTAAACTTGTTTTATCTTCATAATAGCCCTGTGAGGAAGGTATTATTATTATCCCTGTCTTACAAATGATGAAACTGATTCCCAGATGGGTTAACGAGCTTGTACAAGGTCACGTGGCTGACAAGTGTCAGAGTGTGGACGGAAGCCACCCAGCCCTGCTCCATGGAGTGGCGAGTGGCAAAGGCTTCAGATCCAGGAGTTGGAATCACAATCTCTACCAACTGAGTTACTTCTAGGCTCTTTTTAAAAAATCCCAATCTAAAGGATGCATTTTATACCACATTTTGGTCCTCCAATGTTACAGAAAAGACAGCTCAGAGTGTGAGAAAGAGAAAACTGCTTCTACTTCGGAGGCAGGATTCACGGTGTCCAGACCCACCGCAGGGGCATGCCTATTAGAGCCTCTCACTGCTTTCTCTTTGCAGTGGATGGAGTAATTTGTAAGTCCTGGCTGGGGCACACTGGTGAAAGGGTCCCTGAGTTTTCTGCATGGGTGTGCAAATACCCAAACACCGCTGGGCCTCTAGATCCTGCACACAAATTGTGGACCCCTTCTAGGTGGGATAAAAATCTGTGGGCCCAGAGTCACCTACTCCCAGCCCTGACTGGCCTTTACTGGAGGGTCCCTGCCCTCCCAGCCCTCGCTGGCGCTGCCCGGCCTCCAGAACTCTGCATCCCGTGGCCCTCTCTGCTGCTCCTGCGTCAGCAGACTCACTCCCTTGCCTGCCAAACAACGGTGGCTGGCAGACCCCTCCTGCCCACCCGAACTGCCCACCCTGGATCCGTTCCTTACCTTGGTTCTGGGTCAGACCATAGTGAGTAAAACTCCTTTACCATCTTTAATTGCATTGGCCAAAAACAAAAGTGGTCAAGCAAAAAAGCAGAAAGCGTAAGAAGATTCTATAAAATTTTAGAAATGTTCATGTGTGGCAGATTCATAACAAGTCATTAAGTAAAAAAGTATTCACTGCTTCCTGATGTCCTTGTGGAGAGGGTGCCAGGAAGGGTAATGGCGCTCTCTGTCCCAGTGCCCATCGACAGGTCTGTCCTGGGGGTGGCGGCTCTAGGGGCCCCGCACGCCTTACACCAGCCCACTCTCCCCCACCGCTCTGCTTGCACGAGGCCTTTGGGTGAATGTATCTTCCCTTTCTCATCAGCCCTTATCTCTGTCACCTCAGTTACATTCTAACAAGTGCGCATTGTAAAGTTCAGAGAATGACGGTTCTTGCCAGATTTTCTCACAAGTTATAAAACAAGCCCTCTTCTCTGAAAATTCGCAGGCTATGGGAGCTTTAGCTGCTCTGCAGTGATGTTCTGGGGACGCTCCAGTAACGAATGTAACCCTGAAGAGAAACCCCCTGCCCTGTTCCTCTGATGCCAAGACTGCCCTGTAGACACCAGTGCTTAGTTAGTTCTTCTAGTGTGACATTAATCTCGAGGAACTAATTTGGTGACAACGTAGCTCTGTGAATGCTCCAGCAACCTCCCTCTATTTTTCACCACGAGTTAATGAACTGTTATTTAAAGTATTGCTGACTTAACTGCGTTCCTATGTCAGGCAGTTCTCCTAACTGGGTATGAAAAGAAAAACATAACAAAACAAGAGCATTAAGTACAACTGTCCCATCAAACCCTTTGGGGGAGAATTCAGAATGTATGCTAAAAAACCAAATTAATCCAGGAACGTTGGATGGTTCGCATTTGGCGAGATTCAGCTAGTAATTCCATTTAGAAGCAGGCCAGTCCCAGAATCACTGTGGCATTATGCTGAGTGTCCTTCCAGTTTCCGATGTGACGTGATTAGCTCAGATCTCTGTGACTAGTGCGCTGCACTCAGCACCTAAACTTGCCATACTATTCAGAGGAACCTTCTTAGCTATTGCTGAAAACTGCGGCAGGGCAGTGAAAAACTAGGAATTAGGGGTATTACAAAGGCTTAAGTAGGCATATTTTATCTCCGGCTTGTCAGTTAGAATTTTCTTTCTGAAGCCGCGGGAACTACTGGATCAGAAAATACTGAACAAAACTGGTAAGTCCCTCAGTAACACCAGGGGACTCCATCAAGTGCATCAGACCATGACCAGATTAGCAAAGGATAGGGTAAATCCCGTGTCGACTGCGGGTTGGTGGTAATAATTAATGTTCTAATCTGGCTCCTGTCCGTGGAACCAGTTGATGAAGCTACCAGACACTGATGGTGCTGCTTGGAAACCAGTCCTAGCAGCAACAGCACGTGGAATTCGAGGGGCTGGAGAAAGGTGGCTCTGGGTGGGTCGGCTTGCTAGGCAGTGAGATAATTGGGCTGGCCACAGAAACCGCGCTGGTGGAAGAGCGGTGTTGACTTGCGGAGAAATGGTGTGGTTGGTAGGAAAGACGTGGTTTCCCAAAAGGTCAGAGCTGGCGGCAGCTGTGGGGAATGTCAGGGTTCTGGAGAGAGACCAGAGGGAGGGGAGGAAGGAGGAGGGAGAGAGGGAGAGAGAGGGGAAGAGAGAGGGGAAGAGAGAGGGGGGAATTAAAGGACTGTGAGGGCAGGAGATGATACATGAGAACACACTACATGGAAGAGAAATGATCCAAATAGAGATCATTTTCCACCCCAACTACACTGACCTCATTTTAAGTCTAAAGTGTCCATTTTGTTCTTCCCAGACTCAGAGCTCTTCTCCCTCGCTGGGTGAAATGGGGGGAGTCTGTGGCTCCCCCTAGAGGCCAGAACTTGCTAACAATAGTTAACATACCTAAAACAAACGGTCTTTTGTTATCACCCTATTATAAAGCAAAAGGAAATCTGCCCATGACTAGATTTTACTCACATCGCTCAAGGATGAGGTATAATTAAATTAAAAAGAGAAATTCCCCTTCAAAGTCCAAGAATAGAGAGAGTTTTAGTTAACAAGAAAAATTGACACATTCGAATTGTGAATGTTTACACATTGGTAACAATTACAGTTGGTGAAGTGCAGAAGCAATTGAATCTAAGAAGGGTTAAATAGTGCCAAGTTTTTCCCATAATCCAGACAACTTTGTATGGGAGAGTTGATTGGCTCATGGGGCCCTCTTAACCCTAATCCTGAGTGCACTTAGCTTTTGAAAAATTTTCTATAATTGTATTTTAAACTGCTAAACAATTAAGACATAAGATCCAGAAACCTATAATTTATTATTCCGAAAAGCCAAACTGAGAAGTTTTGAAGTGAAAACTAACCTTACAACCTGGAAGTTTAATGAGTCAGATTCTCTGGGGAAGTCAGCATGGGGCCGCTGAGACGGGGTTGAAATCGGTAATAAAGGCAACGTCAGCCCTGTTGGCTTTGTCCCACCACAGGCCTGCACCTCTGCAGCAGCTCTCCACTGGGATGAGCAAGTCACAGGTGGGCGGTGGGTGTTGGGCGGGTGGTGGTGTGCTGTCACCCAAAGCCCTCTGATCCCTACATGTGACAACGTTCTGCTCATTTGCACGCCCAGCTGTCAGGCTCCAGCCCGGCCCCAAGAAGCGTTTGTTACTTGTGACAGCCCTGCGTGCCTCGTGCTCCCTTCCCCTACCCCTACTCCTGCTGCAGCCAACAGTGAGTCAGAGTGTAATGCACTTAGTCTAACCTGTGCTGTAAGATTTAAATGATCACCGATTTAACCCACTGTGGAGACCAAGATGGGGAAAATGGGAGGGACCTGGGGGATCTCAGCTGGGGGGAGGGCAGTTGTGCAGAGGAAACCATGACCGTGAGTCTGCTAGCCAGTGATCAGGAAGAGCTGTGGTCCTGTTTCTTCTGCCTCCAAGCTTTGTCCTTCAGCCACATGGTGGTTGGCATGCTCCAGGGCACTCGGAATTTATGTCCTCACGCTCACCCCTCTGGGAGCTAATCGATACATTCTGTTGGGGAGAAAGTGCCCATATTTCTCCTCCTTGCAGTCGTGACCAGGCCTCCCAACGTAAAACTAATCACCCAGTACTATCTCCGCTCATGAAACAACCTCTGCTTCAGTGCTGGTGCCATTCACTTAATCCCTCCCTTTCCCCTGTGTTTGAACCCACCCATTAAAGCAAAGCAAAACAAAACCCAGGAAACCTTTCCTGCAATTTTTCTGGAAAAAGACTTGACAGGGCTGAAGGGACAGCTTCCTAGCTTCATTTCTGGTCCCCTACTCACTGATTAGTTTATAACTGGGAGTGGAGGGTGGCTTAGTGGATTGGCTTATTATGTCCTTCTTTTGAAATGATATCCAGTCCTAAGAGAAATATTAACAATTAAACCACGTTGGTCTTCCTTAAAACTGAAAGTAAGGAAATACACATGATTCTTAGTACTGTATTCCTTGTAGTCAGTGTATTCCAGTGAATGAAGTATTTTTAAAAGTGTTTTTAAGGAACATGTTTTTCCAGATATGTGTTATTGTGTAACAAACTACTTAAGAATTTAGTGGCTTTAAACAATACCCCTTTTATAATATCTCACGTTTTGTGGGTTAGAAATTTGGACAGGGCTTGGCTGGGTGATCCTTGCTGGTGCCAGTGGAGGTCACTCTGGTGTCTGGCTGGGGATGGACTGCGCTGGAGGGTCGGAGATGACTGTCGCTTTGGCGGGACCGCTGAAAGGCTGGGCTCAGCTGGGAATGTGGAGGTCAGAGCCTACCTGTGACCCCTCCAGCATGTCGGTCTCAGGGTAGTCACACTTCTCAGCTGGCGGCTCAAGGATCCAAGGCAAGTGTTCTAGTGAGCCAGATGAAGCTGCATGGCCTTTTAGGACCAGTCTTGGAAGTCACATAGCATCACTCCTGTCATACCCTGTTGGCCAAGCAGTTACCCGGAAACAAGGAAAGGAAACATAGACTCCACCTCTTGATGGGAGGAGTGTCCTGTTGTATCATCATCATTTGAGGATGAAGGAGGCATCTCTATTCTCTAACTCATTTTATGAGCTATGGTTTAGGAAATTTCTTTCCTTGGCCCTTTTTCAGAATGCAATATTTCCAAAATATTGTTTCCACTATTTGATGTTTTATACCAGTGGCTCCCAGTCTTCTAGATTTCAAAGCCTATTTTCTTTTAATGAGAAGGATTAACATAGGGAAGCCCACTTTGAATTTTAGTAAGGAACTTTATTTAAAAATAACAATGGCCCTGACTGGTGTGGCTTAGTGTCAGCCTATGAATCGAAAGGTCACTGGTTTGATTCCCAGTGAGGGAACATGCCTGGGTTGCGGGCCAGGTCCCCAGTTGGGTGTGTGTAAGAGGCAACTGATTGATGTATCTTTCACACATTGATCTTTCTCTCCCTTTCTTTCTCCTTCCTGTTCCCTCTCTCTAAAAGTAAATGAATAAAATTTTAAAAAAATAAAAATAACGATGATTCCTACCATACACACTACTCTTTATATCACTATCATTTCATAGAACAAAAGGCATGTTCACATCAAGAAATAGGAAGGATGTACCCTTAGAATAAAGGACTTTCATTCAAACTAAATAAGTTTATTTTTATGAAAAATTATTATTTTCCTTGTTTTCTTCATTTCACTATAGGTTGGTGAAAATTTTGTTATGAAGTCTATTCTACAGATGTGTCTTCTAGACAAAGGTCTCAAGTATGCCATTTATCAGACTTTCTTGGGACACTCAAGACTTTATGGTCAGAATTTCAGATTTACATTAGTTACATCAATTGCATAGCTATAAGTGAGGACTAGGGTTTGAGTTGAACCTACTATGTTAAATTTAAATTAAATTATCTAGGTTTTACCAATTATTTAAAATTATTATTATTATTATTATTATTCTATTATATAGAGTAATGTAGTCTCATGGAGATTCAGAATAAGATGTGGTAACACATAGTGCCTACCAGGGGTCAAATTGCAAATTGGTTGTAGAGATAAGACTGACAAAAAATATAAGTCAGATTGTTGGTGAGAATAAGTAGAAGTTCCCCATGAAAACTAGAGTAGTTTAGGGTGTGGTCACAAAGAATGTGAAGGTAAAATCCAGGGTTCAGGTTTTGGAGGAAAGGCTGGAGAAAGATGCTTCTGGAAAGGTTAATTGGATAAGGGTTCAAAGATAAGAATGACTATAGTGTGTTTAAGGAATATCAAGAGATTTTGGGGTGGGTTCTGGAGGAGAAAACAAAATGGATTCAACATCCTTTTTTGTTTTGTTTTGTTTTGTTTTTGAGCCATAATATAATAATTGATTAAAATTCCTACTTTTTTCTTAATTCTCAAGGTGATCAGTTTTCCTTCTTAACCTGAGAAGCAGATGGCAAACTGCTCCTGCTAGGCGCAAATCACATGTAATCACAATAAAAATAATCAGTCACTAAATAACAGCTATGGTACTGAGGGCCGACCTGAACATTGGGTGACCTCCTAAATACCTAGGTCTACCCTGATGGTTCAGAATTGAGGAGCCCTTATGTGACGTTTCATCACTAATGACAAAATAAATCTCAAGTGTCGAGAAGTGCTGCTCTGAATTCACCCCGGCTTGGCCGGCAGTAATGGATTAGGAACAACACACTTTATTAGTTCAAGGCCGATCTCCGTATTTACTTACTCCTGGCTCTGGCCTGGCAGCTTAGGAATCTGCCTGTTTAGGGAGACAAAAGGTCATAGTGGAGCATTGGAAATGGGCTACTGGATTTTACCTTTAAACACAGACCAGAACCTGTTATAATTTAATGTGGTTTTTATTGTGGTATTTACCACCTAGACTTAAAAAACAAAACAAACAAAAAAAAAAACACACAAAACAGCAACAACAAAGAAGACTTACACATAATTCTCTAAGACAGGGGTGTTGGAGGACTTGTGAAATCATTACTTAAATGTAATGAATGAATCATTACGTGCAATGAATGTCGATCGAGCACGGTGTGGCCTCTGAGTCCCTGGGCAGACCTGTTTTTCCGTGGGGTGGGGGGGGCCCAGCCACACACACCCCCCTCCCCGGTGTCTGGGTGTGGCCTGAGGTGAGCTCTGGGGGTCCTACGCTCCAGACTGCTCTGTTGCCTAACATATCAGAAGATAGAATATGGACATTGTCCAGAGATTATTTTCGTATTCTGTTTCTCTCACATACCAGTCCCTTTTAGATTTTTATGCTTTATTTGTTCACTGTCCTGATACAAAAAAAATCCTTTCCTCACTTGCAGGTGCGCTTAAACTTAAGGCGATTCATACATTTCTCATAAGCCTGTTTTTCGCCATTTTCTGGAAACAAGACACATGATAGCCCCGGTCTTCTGAACAGCTCACTCTTTCGGTAGCAGGCACTCTTGCTGTGCTCTGTTGTGTCCGTGGCTGGGGTTTCAGGGCAGTCATGTCCGTGTTAATGGGCTCCGTGTTTTTCTGCTGTTTCCTCTGCCTTACGGTGTGTTACAGCGCTCCTTCCCGCCCAGCAGCATCGTGCCCCCTTGCGTCGGTGAATTGCGGTTGTACGTAGCTACGTGCCCTGCTCCCTTTCCTCGCAGCCCCTCTGCTCTAGTCTGCTCTTCTCCGCTTGTCATGACTGCTACGCTGAGCGTGCTCCTTTAGTGACCACGGGTGGCCTCTTCCAAGGCAAGCCCAAAGGTCTTTTCTGAGTTCCGGTGCTCTGGGCCTTGTTCTCCATTCCTTCTGAAACGGTCTGTGCTCTACCTGGACTTCTTCTTGTGTCCTCCCCACGCTTTCGTGGGCCTGCCTTCTTTTCCCTCTCTAAAGGTGGCTTTCTCAAGGGTTTATACCCTGGGTCTCTATTCTCTTTTTCATTCATCCTTGCAGAGAAATTCCATATTTCACAGCGCTCTAAACTGCCCTGCTTTGCAGTCCCTCAAGAGCACGTTCCTGCCTTGGCTGGTGTAGCTCAGTGGATTGAGCTCGGGCTGTGAACCAAAGGGTTGCCAGTTTGAATCCCAGTCAGGGCACAAGCCAGGGGTTGTGGGCCAGGTCCCTAGTGAGGGCCATGTGAGAGGCTACCACACATTGAATTTTCTCTCCCTCTCTTTCTCCCTCCCTTCCCCTCTCTATAAATAAATAAATAAATAAATCTTTTTTAAAAAAGAGCCTCTTTTTTGGCATGCTCTTTTCCTCCTCTTTGGCACCCCAGTCTCAGTGGTAACTTAATACTGCCTCTCAGATACTCCCACACCTGGCCTCAGCACCACTACAGGCAACACTTTCCTAAAGCAGGGGTCTGCACACTCCAGCCTCCGGGCCAAATCCAGCCCTCTGCCTGTTTCGTAAATAGTTTTATTGGAGCACATCCATGCTCTTAGCTTCCATGTGGTCTGCAGCTGCTGTCTTGCGAGGGAACCCGGGGAGGGGTGGGAAGGGTGGGGGTAGGTAGTGACAACAGAGCATGGATAGCCTGCAAAGTCTAAAATATTTACAGTCACATCCTTTATAGAAAAGTTTCGTGCATCCTGATCAAAATGCCCAGGTCTTTTCACACAAGGGCTCTGATTACATTAATCCTGCGCCCCCCCACCCCACCCCAGGAATCCATCAGTGGCTCCCCATTGTCTTATTACGTAGTGAATTTTATTTTTTAGCTTGTTATGTAAGGATTTTCTCTTACTTGTCCAGCTTAGTTATACTTCTCCACATGCCCAGCCCAGGCCCCCACTCAGCTACCCTTCCCGGCCTTCCGTCCTTTCCCAGCCCCCGGACCGCCGTGTGTGTCCGAGAGGAAGCCAACAGCACCCCTCTGCCATCCTCTTCTTCATATCCTCCTCGTTTTATTTTGAGGCTCAACTCAAGCCCTGCTTCCCTCATGAAGCATTTCCTGATGATCACTATATTGATCACTGCCTTATTGATTTGCCTGTGTCACCTGTACTGCCCTATTCTGCCCTGTTCGTGTAGTGTAATGAGGGTGACTGATGTGAACGTCCTCCTCCCTTGTTTAAGCCATGGGCCCTGTCAGGCCTGCCCTCCTCTTATATTCTCTATTTCATCACAGCCTGTCCGAAGCCAATATCCTCAGTGTCAACTTCCACACTTCCTTGCCTCGTCTCTCAGTTTATAAGAACTGTGGACTCTGACTATAAAAACACACCTCTAGCCTTGTCCCTCTTCCAAGCCTACTGCTGCTGCCTTAGACCAGGCTGTCAGCAGTCCTTCCCTGGGCTACTGGAGTTATCTTCTCAGTGCTATTTCTTCAACTGGTCTTTCCATGGCCAGGACTAGGGTGAGGAGAGTGAGGTACCTGAAGCACAAAATTTAAGGAAGCAACTTACTCACAGAGTCTTGCAAGTGCAGAGTTGGCACCTGACAGCGAGTGCTTCCTTAAATTTTGTGTTCCTAGCATCTCTGGCCTTGGTTAGCCTTGGTCCAAGCCCTGCCTCCCCTCCCCTCTGTCGGCCCCCTGCTGTTTATCCTCAATGTGGATCTTTTCAGGTATGAATGCTGTCCAGTCTGATCATTGGTTTTCCAGAGGATCAAGGCCAACTCCCTGGGTCGACTTCCCCTTATCTTTCAGCCTCATCTCTTGTCACTCACTGTCCCCACCAAAGACTCTACATTGTACCCCGCTTGAACAACCTGGAGTCCCTTTGGTGTGCTGTGCACCTGACATACCTCCAAACCTTTAAACTTGATCTTCTTCCCTCCCTTGGAACTTTCCCCTTTTTCAAGGAGAATTCTTATTCATTATTCAAAACTCAGCATGACCCCCTGTTACCTTCTATGGGAGGCTTTTCAGAATTCTCTAGAACTAATTAAGTCACTCCTTCCTTTCTCCCCTTTAAGCATAATGTACTCACCTTAATTATAGCATGTGTTTCATTTACTGATAATTTTTTTGCATATTTTTGATCTCCCAGGTAACCAAAAGTTTAAAGCCTCAGGTTTGTATTAAAATCTTTTGAAAGTTTTTTTAAAAGTACTGTCCCTAAGTCCTACCCCAGAACTAAAAGATGAGGGTGTGCCCTGGCATCTTTGTTCTTTTCCTTAAAGCTTTCTGGTGATTCCAAAGTGAAGCCCCAAACCAGCACTAAGCTGCGAGCTGCTTGAGAGTGAGGGCCAGGTCCCTGTCATGTTTGCGGACCTCTCTTCACTGCCCTGTGCTCTCTCCCCTCCTCCCCTTTCCTCATGCCTTACAAGATGCCTGGCTTACAGCAAGAAGCCCACTAAGAGCTGCAGAATTAATGACAACCTGCTTAGTCATTGGCTCAGTGGTTGGGGTTACTGAAAAAGGGGTTCAGTCAGTTACCACCCCTCTTCCTCAGCACAGGCCTTGGAGTGGGGGAAGTTTGCAGACAGGGGTCCCTCTGGGGTGGAACTGGTATGTAATATCCTTGGCGCACCACAACGTGACTTTCTGTAATGCTCTTGATTCTAAGACTTGTTTCTGCATTGCTTTGAACACAAGTGAGCTGTAATTGCCCTTTTTTCGGTTCTGCAGAGCCATACATACAAAAAGCATTTTAATATCTCTTCTCCTAACTAAGGGACATGATGTATGCTAGCCATTTCAGGAAAGATTAAGGAATACATTAGACTTCCTTACTAGGACTTTCCTTCTGCCCTTGACTGGCTGGATTCAGTGGAAGTATCTTTAGGTGCCCAGGTGGACATAGGTAATAAGCAGTAGTGTTGCTTGTGATGGCATTACCTGCCTATATAAGCAGCTATGTCAGTCTCAGCCTAGGTTGACGAACTTAAATGTCAGACTTCCCAGATGTAGCAGTCAGAGTGTGCTGTGGACGGCATCTGATATTTGCAGTTCTTTCCAGCAAAGGTGAGCTGACTTTCGCTGCAAATGTTCTCCACTGAAAATTAGAAAGGGTTTTTTTTCCATTTGTACATATGCCTTTGATATTATTACTTCCTTTATTTTTATTTGATTTTTGTGAAGGTCCACAGATGCATTTGAACACATAATGGCCCTTGCCTGTGGCTACTAAAAATAATAATTGGAAAAAGCGAAGGCTTGGTTTTAGGAGAAGCCTATTAATTACTTCTTTAAATAATTTCCAGTTGCAAAGAAAACCAAGTCTTCGAGATTTCAGATTAGATCACTGTTCCAGCACTGTTTCAGGTACTGTCTTTTCAGTAGAACCGAGGGAGGCCAAAAGCTGTAATTTCTCTTTCTATACCATTCCAGAGCTCACCTCTTTCTTCCTGTTGTCTCTTTCTACCAGCATTTGTTTTCTCCTTTTCTCTCTTTCCTTCACATCAATAGTTACATAAGTATTTTTAAAAAATTGTTGACTACTTATGTCTGACAGTCCTTAATGCTGTATCTCACTTAATCCCTCAAAACCCCTGTGAGGTAGGTGCTATTATTAGCCCCATCATACAGAGAAGAAAACTGAGGCACAGAGAAATCAAGTAATTTAACCAGCATCAAACAGCTAGTAAATGGTAGCTAAAGCAAGGATTCAGATCTAGGCCATGTATTTTAAGAGCCTGGGCACTTAACTATTTGCTGCCTAACCCAAAGTTCAGAGTGGTGGACGGTAGTGGAATGAAGATGAAGGATATGCCATTTGGTTAAAAACAAAAGCAACGACAACATGGCTTCCTTCTTCCCCTACTTCTACCCCCATTGCTTTAGTAATGGGTTCCCCTGCTCAACACATTCAGTGAAAGAATCCAATAGAAAATAAAAATTCAAGCACAGAATTTGAAGCTCACAATGAGGAGAAATAGCAAGCTGTAGGTAAAGAGGGAGACACTGCATCCTTCTTTGTACTGGGTAGGTGCAGGGGTAGCTGGAGAGGGACAGTGGTCCCCAGAATCAGCCTTTTGCAGACTGCAGTGGGATCTTGCCAAGGGTCAGCTGTGCTCATAGCAAACCATTCTGGGGGTCCACGAGCAGTGACCACAGGGTAACAGCTGTGAAAGCTTCTACATCGGTGGGTAGGTGGGTGGGGAGGACCCACAAGAGAGCAGCAAAGGAGAGAGGTTGCCCTCCTCACCCTACACCTTGTCCTGCCAGATGGAAGAGAAAGCCTTGGCCAGCTTTGCAGGGCTGACCAACACTGTTATCTAGAAACCCCATCTACTTAAATCTGGACTGGTGATTGGTCAGTTAATGGAAAAAAATAGTAAAAGAAAGAAAATGTGCAAAATATGTATATGTACTTAAACATACAAGCATACATTCACTCGACCGTCTTTGGACGCAGGAGCAAAGGCTTTCCTTAGAGTAGGGATCTTCAAACTAGAGTACCCTATCGTCTTTCTTTCGTCGCCAGCCACTGTGTGATTTTGACGTTCAGTTTTAATCTCTCTCAAGTGGAGCGAGGGCCCAGTCTGAGCCCAGAATCTCTCATCTGTGATTTTTGTCAGCCTTTTGGAGTTCTACTGGTCACATTTATTTAATAGCAGTCGATTTCTTTCACAACTAGTTTTCCCCAAATCTTTCTTAAGTTAGTTTTTATAGAAGTGGCTCCAATTCCTTACACATTCCCATTTCATTTTTCACATGACTGATGTTTAATTAAATAAATACTTAATGATAAGCAAAACCGAGTCAGACAGGTTGGGCATAACTATGGTCAGCCTCAAGTGCTGCAGGTGGAAGCAGCAGGACAATGGGTGAGTTCAAGGAAGAAGTTCAAAGACATAGCTCTCAGTGTGTTTGTGGGTGGGCTGGTTAATTCATTCAGTTGGTTAAGTAAAAATTGGCTAGGTGGGAGAAAGCCCCGCCTTTGGGAAGATAAATAAATGCACCTGCCTCTAGTGAAAGGAATAATGTCTAAAAACTAATGAACACAATCTAGGCAATAAAGCCTAAATATGACAGATCACATTCTATTATTGGTTCCAACAACCATTTCTGGAGCTGTTGTCATTTATGCTTAAATATTTATTTTTTTTAAGTCTGACCTAAAATTTTGTTTTAACCTAAGAAAAATCCCCTTTAAAAAGACAGGTGAGATCATCACCTCATGGAGATTATTTATCACTGACTTCAGAATACTGCCACAGAATGTTTTACATTGAAAATCAATTTATAAATAAATGACGGTATAAATTATAGAGTAATACATTAACCATGGGCGACTGAAGTACTTAAGACAAGTTTAAAAAACTTACTGGCTAAGAATTGCTATGGGAAAAACACTGTAGATCATTCCTTAAAATTGTTCTATTTAGTTTAAAGGTGGTTTAAAATGATGCTGGTAAAAAAGATGTGGCCCCTCAGGGATTGTCAGAAGGAATCAAAAGCAGCTTTAGCAAAGAGACAGATATGGAAATGTGATATTTGTCAGGGGAAATGAGGCTATGATTAAGAAAAATGGAATAGGCCCCCATGTTAGAAAATTCCTTAATGGGAAATCAGGCCTGAGGCCTCTTTTGTCTCTTGAAAGACCGGCTTGCTGGCCAAGAATAGCCTGCAGCCCAGCTGAGGCAGGAGGAGGAGAATGAGCCTCAGGTCAGGTTTCTCAGGCCAGGTTCAACCTCCTGGACGCCCAGCTGAATTAAAATCTTCCTTAGACTCCTAGAAGGACCTGGGAATCTCTGCCTGGTCTCTCTCCCCATGGGAGGTCTGCCTCTAGTCCCAAGGAAGACTGGTCCTAGGAGGGGCCCAAAGTTTTTGCTTGTCCTCTAGAAATCTTCAGCCTGTGGAGGGAGATGTTGTTTTGTGTCTTTGGATTTCCAATATTCCATAGCCTGCATCTTCTCCTCTCAAATACGTATTAGACAAATACCTACTTTAAGTAAAAAAAAATGTATTGGCGAGGTTGCGTGTTTTACAGGAAAGCACAGCAGCCTAAAAGTGCTTTTAGATTCTAATGTGCACCAAGGTCACGTCAGGTCTTGTTCTAATGCCCAATGTGAGTCTGTGGGTCCAGAGTGGAGGCTTATACACTCTGCATTTCTAGCAAGTTGCCCAGGGTGCCGGTGCTGTTGGTCCCGTCTTATACTCTGAGGAGCAAGGATTTAAAGACCTCATTGCAAGTACTGACTTATCACAGCTACGGTTTCCTACTGGTCAAATAAGGCACTTTGAACTAAAAGACCTTTTCATTCTGACCAGCCGCAGCTGCACCAAGAGTAGAGAACTGAGACGGCTGGTCTATGTCAAGAGCACGTCTCTGCCCTGAGTTTTCGGGACTCGCCATTACCATACCAAGGAAGCAAAGTGGGAACAGGAAAACAAACAAGGCAGGAAATAGTTTCTCTTCTTACCATCCCAGAGTTTCCAGTTTTATTCACATCGTGCCTTTGCCAACATTGAAAAGTCTGGCTTAAAAAAATTAAAAATGAAAAAAAAAAGAGAAAAGTCTGGCTTTACTTAGGTCACAGGATCAACAAATAAACCTTCTAATTGTTTGCTCTAAATAAGCTGCTAGGTAGGCTTAATTCTCTCCATTGAATGCCCAATGGAACAGTCTAATTACCAGTAATAATTCAACAAAGACACACAAGATTATGGCCTTAAGATCTGAAACATATTTTTAACCAAAGTAGAAGCAAAGATACAGCTTAATACCACTTTTTTTTTTTTTAACCGAACCTATCCGTGTGGAGGAATTTAATACTGTCTTGAAATCTTTCTTATCCTTCAGAATCCTCTCAGATGTTCCCTTCTTGGTGAAACTTTCCCAGAGGCCACAGGTGGGATTAATAGCCTCCTCCTGACCCACTGCGCCTCAGTCAGGCCGCACACCTCGCCCTTGGCCTCATCCAGTCTCGTGCCTGTTGCCTCCCTCACTGAATCACGAGCTCTTGAAGCCATCTTGGTGGAGTAGAAAGAGAGTTTAGGGATTTGGAGTCCACCTGAGTGGATACTTCAGTGCTGTTCTGCCCTGGTCATCTGATCCCAGGTGGCCATGGGAAGTTCTAGCCTGGCTGCCCTTTTCCGTAGTGGACATGATCAGATGGGGCTGTCGGGAGGGTTGCGTGAATAATGGTGTGAAACTGTCTACCTCCTCCCCTGACGTACAGTAGGCATTGCATGAACATTTTTGTGTGTTTTAACGTCTCTACTAAGGTCAGGGATCGCAACTCACAAATCCTTACATTCTAGCACTTCAGGAAAAGTCATGAAAGCCAGTGCTTAACAAATTCTTTAAAATTGAATTTAATATCCTGTCTTTTAAGGAGATTGGGTGTATTTATTTTAGGCATAATAATAAAACAAAAGGGAGAAAGAACTGGTTTTGTTTTCCCCAAATAGCTGATACTGAATGCGTTTCTGAAGGACATGAAATGTATTTTGAAGTGGTTATAAATATTCTGGCAGAGATTAATTTCTGGTTTGCTTAGTTTAGAAATCCTAAACATAAGTAGAGTAAAGGTAAACACAGGAAAAAAACTGTATTTAACAGGCAATTCCTATAGGATATCCCTTTTTATATATTTATATGTATAAAATTCCCGGAAGAATTAGAAAACATTGATAACAGTCATGTTTGGGAGGAGGGTCAAGGGTGGAGGAGAAGGAAAGATTTATCTGCATTTCATGCTTTTCTGTATGGTGTGACTTTTTGGCCATGTAGCCATCTTTATTTGTTGAAATATATATTAACATGGATAGCTGGGAGGATCGAAGGATGGGCCATTTTTATTTTATTCTTTTATAGATTAGCCCCTAGTACATGTTATTTTTAAGTTTTATTTTCAAATGGCTTAAGTAAAAGGCGCTTGTGAGGAATGAGGGTGTTCCACCTCTTGCCAACTCCCAAGCCATCTCCATCATGGAAGTCCAGGGCGAGCTCAGTGTGCTCCACCATGGCTACCGCTGAGCTCTCTGGAGCTCCTGCGGTGGGGCTGTGCCCTCATACTACTGCTGGGTGACCTGGCACCCAGGTTGAGCCCACCAAGTCCTGGAATGACCACTTCATGAAGCTATGCTCTGGCTTAGCTAAGGCAAGACTGCTGGTGACAGCCCTGAAGGGGGGAATGACAGGACATGGAGACCAGTGCAGCAGGGGCATGCCCCTCCTGCGCCAGAAAAGCAAGGGAGTTGCCCTCCTTGAACCACAGTGTAGGAGCCTGTTGTTTTTAGCAAGACATTGGATTTTCCTTCTTTCCTCTGGCATACTCAGTTGTTTTCAGCATGAACCCCTTTACTCCCCATGGGGGTTGGGAATGTGCCCCTTTGGAATGTCTTATTGGAGGAGTAATGCACCCTTGTTCTATGGTAGGGTAGAATGAAGCATTATTTTCTTTTAGCTGCTGTCTATCATTTCCTATTACTCCTGACTTACCTAATTTTATGAAAGTGGAAGTGGTGCCCAGGGAGAACACACTGCAGAGACGTTTGCGGTGCTGCTTTCCAGTCTAGGTGCTACCACCCACCACACAGGGGCCTGGGCAAACTGGGATGTTTTCACGGGAGGGCAGCCAGGGTTGATAGAGAATCGTACCCACACTGCACAACAAACTGCTGACGGACAGGAATGTAGTCACCACTCACTTTTCTTTGGTCAAATCATTAACTTCTCTGTGCCTCAGTTTCCTCACCACTGAGCTGAACTTCCAGAGTATTAACCTCCAAGTGTTGTCACGAAGATTAAATGAGTTAATTCACACACACGCTTAGAACTGGTAAGGGTTCAGCAAGTGCTCGTGATCATGTTTTGTTCCTGGGGCTGGAGCTCAAGGAAAGTCTCCCCAATGTTCAGGTTGCAGCAGCCACAGGCCACTCCTGGTCTATGAGAGCTCGCTTTCTGGTTTGTGGGCATTTTTAAAGACACAGACATTATTATAAACAAGCTTAGCTACTGGTAATTCTTGTAAGAGACATGAAGCAAACTTGTGCCTCTTATGCTATAAATAAGAGACATGCTGCATATGCATTTCCCTGGGCGAATCTGTCTGCTTTTGGAATTCTTTTTGCCTTGTGCTGATACATTTTTTACATTGTCTTCTGGACATGCATTGGGCCTGAGGAGACATGTAATCTCTTTATTGAGAAGGATGACCTGACTCTTCCAGTGAAGATGGTGGTGTAGACAGACATGACTCACCTTTTCACACAACCACATCAAAATTGAAACTAAAATGTAGAACAGTCATCACTCAGAATCATCAGAAATCGAGTTGAATGGAAGCCTGACAACTATGGAATTAAAGAATACACATCCATCCAGGCTGGAGAAGTGGAACAGGCTGGTCCCACACCCACAGGTGGTGGATAAAATTCAGGAGGAATATCTCAGGAGCAAGGAGTCCCAACCCCACACCAGCCGCACCCCCCCCCCCCC
>PVKM010003796.1:0-55430 GCA_004027735.1 Carollia perspicillata
TTAATTGAGAGCATTCTAAACAAAAGCAGGTTTCACAGTATTTTACATATTCTTTCTTATGCCTGATTACCAGGAAACCACTCTAGCCAGCAGAGGGCTGTACCCACTCCCTGTCAAGATTCAGGCTTAAGTGGATTAGAGCCAGGAAGTGCTTCTCCCAGAGCTTCTCCCAGATGGTAAGGGGACTCGGGGCTATGTCAAAATAGCCAGGGGTTTTGAGGGTCCTTCGCCCTCACTTTGCTGAAGCCCCCGAGTCCTTTCTAGATGGCCTCCCACATGACTGTGTCTGCTTGGGTTGCCTCTCCTCTGAGGGGTCGTACCCATAGACTCTGACTAACCGACCAAGCACTGGGGGCTAGAGATGGCAGAAGCAGCACTCTTGCCAGGGAGATAAGCTTTGTTTCCTCAGTGGCTCACAGTTCGGTGGTTGATCACTCAGCCTTAGCCATGGGGGGGGGGGTGGTTACAACTCCTGAAACCAGACAGAGCAGTTCCCAACAACACATTATGTATGAGTAGTATTCTTCGGGTTTTAAAAATGTAATCTGATAAATAATGTCCATAAATAATAAATACTACTATTAAAATTCAATACAAATTAATAATTTTATAAAATGTAGTTGAATTGCCTTTATTCATTCATATAGTTTACTGAGTTTATTAAAATACTGATACATTTTTTGTTCCAGTTAGATGCTATGTTATATTTAGAACTCCTAGTGTTGAATTGGGTATCACACCTTTTTTCCTAAACATTGCTAAAGGAATTATTTAATACAACTTCTGAAAATAAAATCACTTTTAATTGTAAAAACAAAAATAATTGAAGGAATTTTTTAAAATTTAAGTTAAAAAGACCCAGGGAATTTAAAAGAAAAAAATGGAAGCTATGTTTAAAAATCACAGTATAACAAAAGTATTATTTTTTATTTTTCCAGAAGGCAAGTAACTAAAAGAAGATGTTTTTTCCCCCCAGCACTAATTGTTAGAACTCTCTGAAATGTACATAACAATCTACAAAGAAATAATTTATTTATCAATGAAAGTATTTAAACTATTCTGTCAAAGAGCTAAAAGAGAATTCTAATTGGAAAAGAGGCTGAACAAGATATGTTCTGTTCTCTGCATTTCTAAGATGCTATGATTCATGATAAAACTGGTGTCAAATATATCTGTCCCTGTCTCCTTCATCCTTTTCTTCCTCTCTCCTGCCCTCCACAACCCCTCTCTCAACTCTGACTCCAAAAAGATAACAATCGAAAATCAGTTCCTTTTTTCCTAATTCGCTTTCATTAAGGTTAGTCATACAGAGACCTGCAAGACCCCACTTAGGGGCCTGATGTTGAGGGATGTGTATCTCATGCCCTGTCGACTCCACTTCCCCCAAAGGAGAAAGTATTTTGGAACTGGATAGCCCTCCTCCCTGAATATTTCTCCAAGAATCTTGGAGAACTCCACTACCTCGGAAAACAACATGAGAAAATATGAGCAGAACTGCCCTTGCTAGGTACCTTAATAAATATTTCCTTCCTGATTGTAGATGCCAAAGTGGAATGCAGCATCCTTTAAATGACACCTTCTCTGTCAGGTCTACAAACAACAGCACTTTGTTGAATTATATATTCATTTTAGCATATTATTCTCAAAAATTTGAGATATCACTTTATTTGATTATTTTTTTTACCTTAATCCAATAAGGTAGAAAGCATTTAGATTAAAAAAAAAGTTCTGGCCTATGGAACAGCATCTATCATAAAGCAACCAATATGTATAAAATGCTGGACAAGCCTCCCGGACAAAATGTCCAAAGAGTTCTTATATCCTTGCTACATATATTACTTTACCTAGTATTCCTATTAATCTTTAAAATATGAGGAAATTTGCTTTTGCTTTTTAAAAACATTTTATTTACTTATTTTACAGAGGGGAGAAGGGAAGGAGAAAAAGGGAGAGAGAAATATCAATGTGTGGTTGCCTCTCTAGCACCCCATACTAGGGACCTGGCCCACAACCCAAGTATGTGCTCTGACTGGGAATCAAACCAGCAACTCTTTGATTCACAGGCCTGTGCTCAATCCACTGAGCCAGGACAAGAAATCTGCTTTTTCGAAAATTACATTAATATGTAAACAGGCTATTTTACATATATATAAGTTATACAATGTATGAATGTATTATGTACCATCAAACATTAGCAGCTTATTAGGAAGAATATAATAGTATAATTTTGCTTTAAAAAATAAAGGTCTGTAATTGCTGAATATTAAAATACACTTATCATGATTAATAGAAGGGAAGCAGTTATAGTTGGGCTTATTCACGGAGGAAGAATGGAAGAAGGAATGACAGGCAGGAGGGAGGAGGAAGAGGACTGCATCCAACATGAAAACCGATGTTATCGCTCTAGCCCTGCATAGCTCAGAACTTAGAAATTGCAGTTACATAAGAGCCAAGAAATGAGAGGTGGGGCTGGGTAAAAGAAGGTCAATTGAAAATATACTCTATCTCTCTGGACAAAATTATCCAGAGCTAGACAGGCATGCCCTCAAATGCCTAGATGGATTGAAGATTAATATCTATTCAAGTCCTTGTGGAGAACCAGAGCAGGCATTTACGCCACAGAACAAAATCTTCCATATTTCAGAGGGCTTTTGCCTAGTGGTGAGTTCCCTGGCCAATCATAGGTTAATGCAAAACCCATCAGAGCTTATAGTCAGCGTTTATGTTGCCTTTTTCTTAAATATGAATGGATAACCTAGGGTCACTAAAAACTTGAGAAATATCTTAAAACATGACAGACACAAATATATACAAAAAAGATTTACCTTGGAAGAGAAAGAATTTAGAGAACAGAGAAAATTAACAAATAAACAAAACAAAACGAAAAGCTGTTACCTGCTCAGAGGTCACTTAAGAACACACTACTAAAGTGAAAGAACATCAGCTAGAACTGTTCACTACACCTGTTCGGCCTGTTGATCTCAAATGACAACACCGTGACAGTAAAGAGAGATGGAGAATGGGTAATAGAATCAATTAATATCAGATGCTGGGGCAACTTTAGAATCTGGAAAATACCCCATACTTAGAAACTAAATAACAGCTTTTAGATAAACCAGGGGTTATGAAGAATCCAAAAGGGAAATTAGGAAGTAATTCATACTGCATAAAGAAATGAATTGCACAAAAATGTAAACGTAACCCATCAAAATATCTATTTGATCTAAAGTAGTGCTTAGAGGGCAATATGTAGCAATAAAACACCTATATAAGAAAAAAAATTGTCTCCATACACCAAAATAAACTCAAGGTGGATAAAAGACTTACATATAACATACGACACAATAAAAGTCCCAGAGGAGAACATAGGCAGGAAAATTTAAGATATCCCATGCAACGGTATTTTCACTGATACATCCCCTAGAGCAAGGGATATAAAGGAGAGAATAAACAAATGGGTCTTTATCAAATTTAAAGGCTTCTGCATGCCTAAAGAAAACATCCACAAAATGCAAAGGGAAGCAGCTGTACAAGAAAACATATTTGCCAATGATATCTCTGACAAGGGTTTGATTTCAGAAACATATAAAGAACTCACATGACTCCACACTAGGAAGACAGGTAATCCAATTAAAAACTGGATGAAGGACACTTCTCCAAGGAGGACATACAGAGGGCACACAGACACATGAAAAAATGCTCAACATCACAGCCACTAGAGAGATGCAAATTAAAACCACAATGAGATGCCACTTCACTCCAGTCAGAATGGACATCATTAAAGAATCAACAAACAAGAAGTGCTGTCAAGTTTGTGGAGAAAAGGCAACCCTACCACACTGTTGGTGTGAATGCAGACTGGTGCAGCCAGTGTGGAAAGCAGTATGGAATTTCCTCAAAAACCTAAAGATGGAACTTTATTTTGATCCAGTGATCCCACTGCTGGGATTATACCATAAGAATCCTGAAACACCAATTCAAAAGAACCTAGGCACCCCATTGTTCATAGCAGCCCAATTTACAATAGCCAAGTGCTGGAAAGAGTCTATGTGCCCATCGGTGAATGAATGGATCAAAAAATTGTGATTCATTTATACAATGGAATACTGTGCAGAAGAAAGAAGGGAATGAATTCTAACCCTTCATGACAGCAAGGATGGAACTGGAGAGTATTGTGCTAAGTGAAGTAAGCCAGGCTCTGAAAGACAAATACCGTATGATCTCACCTACAAGGGTAACCTAATGAACAAAACAAACAAGTGGGCAAAATAGAACCAGAGACATTGAAATAAAGAACAAATGGACAGTAACCAGAGGGGAAATGGGTGGGGAATGGGGGAATGTAGGGGAAAGGTCATGTCAAGGCACATGTGTAAAGGACCCATGGACATGGACAACAGGGTGGGGACTGACTGAGGGATGAGGGTGGTGGCAGGGCAGGGGGGAGCAATGGGGAAGAAGGTGGGGCAGCTGTAATTAAACAAAAATGAAAATAACAATAGTTTTACAAGTCTCAAATTGAAAGTCTAAACTTTAATCTTAGGAAACTAGAAAAAAATAAAACCCAAAGTTAAGAAGAAGAAAAGAAATAAAGAACAGACATTAATGATATAAAAACACAAAAATAACAGAGAAAATCAATTAAGTCAATAGCTGGTTCTATGAGATAAATAAAATCGATAAACCTTGGGCCAGACAGCTCAGGAAAACAGAGAGACACAAATTACCAACATGAGGAATAAGAGTATATGTTACTATAAATCTTATAGACATTAAAGCAATAAGGAAATACTACAAATAACTTTATATAAAAATTTAATAAATTACAAGTGCTAATACAAAGTAGGCATTCAATAAAAGACAGCTACGCTATTTATTATTAAAATTGTTAACATTGAAAAGGCTCTATATTGGTCAAACAGGAAGAGGAGTGAGATTCCTAAAAAAAGAATGACAGATAAATTGACCCTTTGGAGACTTTTACTCCATCTCTTAAGAACTAAAGTAAGCTGTAAATGTTTTTGGCCCCCTATGCCAAAGCAAACCGGTATTCTTGCAATCTTGAGTGTAATGAAGACTTGATTCAGATCTAGTCCCTTCCCTGGTCCCTCTCTACCCTTGAATATAGAAACCAGCAATGGTCAGGCAGGTAGAATTGGTCCAAAGAAGAGCACCTGGCAACATACGCACTGTTTTCTCAACTAAGTAACACAACCCTGTGATGACCCAGCTGTAAAACAGATCTTTCCCTTGGGAGTCCTGGTTGGGGCAGGGAGTGGGGGGAGGAATGGGAAGGCTCAAATGTGTTTCCTTTTTGGTTATAGAATCTAAATAAACAGAATACTGTTTCAAAAGCTTGACTGCCAAGAGCAGTTAATTAATTCACCACATACCAGAGTTGAGGAGGAAAAGAGAATTCAGCATGATTGCTAAGTTTCTGTTTGTGATCCAAACCGTGATGAGAACATATATACCAACCTCTTAAAGTACTAAATTATATTCAATTAGAAAATTTTTTTAAAAATTTGAGTATGATGCAACACATTTTCTGTTAATAGCACAGACATTCAATTAGAACTTTTGGATCTTACAACTTTCTCCCAAATTCATCATCACATTCTGCAAAGTAGTTGAGTAATAATGTTCATAAATTCTAAAGAGTGATAATTGTTATATTCCTCTTATTGGACTGAAGATCTACTGTGTTATTTGCTATAGAATAGTTGATATCTTTCCTGATAGTTAACTTTTCACTGGAATCTTCTTTATGAGATTTTCTGTGAATAATAGGAATTGAAACAATTTGTTGACAGAAGATCTATTTAATTCATTCATTTCTAATAATATAGTTCATGTTTTAAGAACATTTGTTTGTTTGTTTTCTTTATTTTTATTATTGACACTATTAGATTGTCTCCATTTCCTCCCTCTTTGCTGGCCTCCGCCCAGTGCCTGCCGCCCTCCCCTCTGGCCATCCATACTGTTGTCTGTATATGATTTATGTATGCATGTCAAGAACATTTCTTTTCCTGTTGTTTGTTTTATATCATTCACAATATGAAAGCCATTGTGTTTGTTAACTTTAGGCAGTCAGGAGTTTCTTCCTTTAAATGCATGAATTTGAAGAAAAGAATATTGCTGTAACATTACAGTAAGGTTCAAACCATCTCATAAATATACTCAGCCCTCAATCCACATCAAAACAATCCATAAAATTTTTCCTCATCTATAGAGAGTAGCAGCTTAATTAACACAAACTTAAAAATAATAAAACAGAAGTCTTTATGTATGTTACCACAATCAGCACATCCATTAATTTTATATTTCACTGAACTCACTGTATTTTGCATTGAATCTCCCCAAAATATGTGACAGTTTTTCAATAGTTCTAATTACCTTTGAATTGCTGTGTGAAATGTTAAGTACCCAGAACTTAATTTAGAGGCAGTAATGGATTTCTTAGATGCACACAGAACACGAACCCATAGACTCCAACTCTACAGATGCTTTTGAAGGGTTATTCTGAATGGAATTGGAAATAATCTGTTTCTACAAAAGGATTCTGCTAAATGATTACCCTCTCTGCATTGGAAATAAACTACAATAATTTTAAGATTATAGTTAAGTTTTCCTTGCTGTAAGCCAAGAATTGGACTTTAATTTAAGTAAAATGGATGATTTATTGGTATGATTCTGTAGTATCTCTAGGATTTAAAGTCAGTAGATTTGCAGACAGCTCAGGGACCTTTGCAGGCGGAGTTCATGGAACATCTCTTTAAAGGGGTTAGATTCTGTGGAGAGCAGGACCAATAAAATGACATTGGTCTGATCAAAATAGCACAAAGTATATAAAACAAAGTATACAAAACTCACATCAACCAACATGACTGCCAGTCAGCCATGACACTTTGGTTCAAGAGGGAAACTCTTGAACTTGAACGTAAGTCAGAGCAGACACATCTGTCAAAGAGATATACCTAAGATATCTGCTCACATGATTAGAGTAGCCATGTCTGCAAAGCAGGACTTCCCATAGATAGGCTCCTGGGGAAATTCCCCACTTGCCATCATAGATGCCAAGACACTTAACAAGAGACCCAGAAAAGTGGAGTGCACCACTTCTAAGGTATACCTGAGGCAGGCTCCAGACCACTGCTGAGGCAGCCGAGCTCCACACACGAGAGTGTTGCTCCATGCCACACAGATCTCCCTTGGCATTGGCTGAGGCTCTGCCCTGCTGGACTGAGGACTTCATCTGCCCTACTGCCCACTGGGTTCCAGAGATCCTTCCTTGCAAAATGCTGACAACTCCCTTGCACACTGTGCTGTCTCCTGGACCTGCAGACTGAGACCCTGGGACTCAGGTTTGTTATCCTCCCGTTGATTGCTCTCTGTGTGTGTGTGTGTGTGTGTGTGTGTGTGTGAGAGAGAGAGATAATTCTCTCAGACTGTTAGAGTATGAGGAGGACATTAATGTATGTTGGTGCTCTACTTTGAGTGAACTTGCCTTCAATAAAAGCTGAGTGACTAGCATAGTTAACATGTGTGACTTTTGTCTATACTTTGGTGCCAGGCTGCTCAGCAGGCAGCTAGCCAAGCAGTTGCCTTTATAAAGGCAACTTCTAAGTTTTATAAGTCTTTCCTGACTTATAGAAAGACTATATCACAAACATATGCTCATAACAGCTTCAGTGGCTCCTTGGCTTTGTATCTCAGCATTTCTAATGTTAATGCCCAACAGACAGAATCCTATTGGCCCAACATGAATCAGTCATCTAGGTAGATAGGAAAAGGTGGGATACCTGTGGCCACCGGAGGCCCTCCTTTGGATCTGGGCTCCATTCCCAGAGCAACAACAATGTGGTGAGCTGCCACTCCAAGGGCTGCCCTCTGTGTTGGATCCCCTGGCTGCATTGTTTATCTCTTTATAAACATTTGCTAGACATAAACTCACTTATTCAAAATTTTTCTAAAAATATAATCTGTTTTGTGCTTTCATTTATGACTATGAAATATTTCAAACATAAAGAAAATTACAGGAGGTTAATATAACTAATATTATTAGCATAACTATCCTAACTAATACCCATTTACCAACATCCAGTTGAGCAGCTTACTCAAGTCTTCACATGCTCCCATACTGGTATCATAAATTTTACAGAAAGAAAGCATTATATGAAGGCATTTTCTTCAACCCTATTCTTCTTCCCTCTTTTGTTTTCAGTCTCCTCATACCTTGTACAATGTAACCACTTCCCTAAATTGGGTGTGTATTTTCCCAATATAATTTTTTCTAGAACATGAGTGTATCCATAAAAAATGATCAATTATTGTGTATGTTTTCAAACTTCATGTAAATATTTTAAAGATGATATTTGTTGAGAATTTTTTGTGTTCCAAATAGTGTTCCAACGACTTTGCCTGTGTTAGTTCCTTTAATCCTCGTGCCTGCTCTACTATCATGATACTGTTATTAACCCAATAGCAAGATAAAAAAATCGAGACATAGAAAGGACTAGAGCTTGTCATTGACTGGGAGAGTATCATTTTGTACATATCATTCAGAAACATACATTTGTACATTTTTTTATTTTTACTTAACACGATGTTTTAAAGACGATTCTCTGTTTATATACAGAGTACACAAACTTTTTCACACTGACTGCTGTGTGATATCCCATTTATATATGAACTACTACTTATTCTTGGTTTACAAACATTTAGGTTATTTTGTTATCCTAATCAATGCTACAATGCACATACTTGCACCTATCCTCATAAATACAATTAACAGTTTCTGTCAGAAATATCTTTAGTAGTTTAAAGACTGTGAACATCAGCACTCTCCTGCCATCTCTGACCATGGTTTCTTACTTCTATACATCCTCACTTGCATTTGGAAAGATTAATTTTTTTTAATTTTTGCTGATCTTGTGGGTGTAAAATATAACTCATTTTAATTTTCATTGCTCTGATTACTAGTACAGTTCAGCATCTATCCATGATCCAGTACCATATTTTCTTAGTTGTGTATATTTTTAATACATATTATTATCTAGTAAGACTGGTTACCCACAACATTCTTCTTCTTCCTCAGAGTCTTTCCAATATTTTTAGAAATTCAAATGTCATTCAGTTCATAAGATCACTAATGGCCTGAATTAAGAAATAATTTTTCTGTGAATAAAAATTTTACTTTGGGAATATGAGACAACAATAATACAATGTATACATATGTATATGAGGCAGAAAACAGAATCAACCGGTAGTTTGTCAATCACATTTCCTTTTCCTCCTGGCACTCAGCTTGACTACATTTCCCAGTATTTCCAAGTAAGATGTGGCCACGTGACTCAGTCCAAGATAGGAGAATTGGGACAGAGTGATGTAAACCACACTTGCGGGCCTGACCCACACAGAACTTTCTGCATGATTCTTCCCTCTCTCTTCCCTGAGCTGATTCTCAATAGTCAGAGAATTTTCAGAAGCTGTATAATAAAAATAATAGAGCTTATCTATCAATATAGCTCCCTGAATGAGTGCATGAAACAGGAAAAGCCCTACTGTGTGTTTACAATACACAGGCAACTAAGCAAAAAGTGAGAGAGCAATATATTTTTACTGTTAAACCATTAATGTTTGTTTTTCTTTCTTATACAGCTCACTTTTCCATAACCAATATATTATTTTATATTTGTATAGGTATACAGGTCCATAATCCATTATCTGAAAGCTTTGGAGATAGAATTGTTTTAGAATTAAGAATATTTTGATTTTGGTGTGGTAACGTGGTAGATAAACATATAAGTATATATCAACTTTCCCAGGTATGCCTAGTTCAGGATCCAACAACCAAACCTATCAATTTTTCGGCAATGAACTAAAAGAATGTTAACACTAAATGAGGTAAAGTCCACAAATTACCTCATATAAGGTTAGGTTTCATTGCCAAATTACTTTATTTCAAATTTTAAAAAATCCTTTCATTTTTATTTTTTATTTATTTTTATTTTTATTTTAGTTGTTGTTCAAGTACAGTTTTCTGTCTTTTACTCCCATCCCAGTCCACCCCCCCACCAGTGCTCCCCACGTCCCTCCCATTTCCACCCCCCTTAGTTTTTGTCCATGTGTCCTCCATATTTGTTCCTGTGACCCCTTCCCCTTTTTCCCCTGAAATTCCTTTCATTTTAAAACTTTGTGGAATTTAGATTCGTGGTTAAAGAACTGTGAACTTGAAAGCTCACATAAATTTTTGCTATCAGTATTTGTTGTGAATAAGTCAATGGGCTTTTTTAATCATTTTTAGTTCTATTTTTATTTATAAAGAGGAGTGATGCATTCATAGGAAATTCATATCTCTGATGTTCAAACTTTTGGCATCTCTGGGCCACACATTAAATACACCATAACATGTAATCAGACACAAAAACATCTCACAATGTTTTAAGTAAATTTATAATTTTGTGTTGGGCCACACTCACAGCCATTCTGGGCTGCATGTGGCCCGTGGGCTGCGGGTTAGATACCCCTGGGCCTAAACAATCTCACTGCACTTCACTATTAGACAAATATCTAAAGTAACTTATTTGCATAAAACATTGCAATAAAATAACTCCACAATGTAGCAAAGGGGTTCATTTTTCCAATTTTGGTGACTTTTAATCAACTTTACTGTTTTCTGTAGTCTACAAGAACCAAAGGCATCCAAAATTTTTTCACTATACCTGAAAATGCCTAGTGTTCAGAAAGTAATTAATTCTGTCTCCATTCATTACGATAGTAGTTATTACTTATAATCGCAGACATATCTTTTGTGAATGCACCCAGACACGATGCCAGTTGCTCATTTGTGAGTACAGTCATAGGTTTGATTCTGTCAATCCAAACAAAACCGCACCTGTTCTATATAGGAACATGTGCTAGTGTATATAAGATTTAAATGGCAAAGTTTATTATATATGAAAAAATTCTGGACCTGAAAACCATGTTTGTACTTCTGATTATTTGTAAATGAACCTGCATTTGCAGTAAATACACTTTATTTTACTTCAAATAACTATGGAAATGGGACACTGAAGAAATAAATTAAACTTTCATATACAATGATTGATAAATGATATACTAAAGAAATAATTAAACTTCATCACAGAAATGATTAATTTAAATATCTTAAAAACATTTGTCTATATGAGATTACATTATTGAAAGAGTGACACTCATTCCTTTCAAAAGTGGCAAAAGCTAAGCTTTTGCATTTGCAGTGCACAGTGGTGGTGTCCCTCCTGGATCCCTTTTCCCAGTCTAGTCCGCCTGCCCAGCTCCAGATGCTGCAGGTGTTAAAGGCTAATGGTTCACACCTGCACTCTCCTCAGAAGGACAGCCCTTGGTTGACAGGACTCACTACACTCCCTTTCTCCCCAACCCCTATGGCAGCTGGTGATTAATTGATGGAGACAGGAAAGGTGCAGAAGAGCATGTATAAGCACATCCCCCTTGCCTCAAGGCAGAACAAACTGACGCCATTCACGCTCCAGGGCTCCCTGTGTGAATGAGGGTAGATTTCCACTGAAACCACCTAACTGATCACACAGGGAGCTCAGGGGCGTGAACTGTATTAGTCTGTCCTCTACACCATCATGCTTCCCTCCCGCCCATAGTGGGCTTCACAAGGGAGAACTTTCTCACCAAATCACTTGCACTAAAATCTGCATATTAGGCTCTGCTTCTAGAAAACCTGAATTAATACAACACACGTTATTTATAATTCACTGAACACCAACTAAGGATTTGGCTTATATGTGCTTTAAACATTACATAATTTTATTCTGGAAGTATCTTAGCTGTATGATAACTATTATCACCACATTGTGAGTGGAGAAAATCAGACTCTGTCGAGTTGAGGAACCTGCATTTAGCTAGTCATCAGTGGAGAATCCAAGAATCAAAGCTCAGATTAATATGGCTTCATAAACTCTACAGTATTTCTCACTGCCTCTCTATCATATTTTTAGCCAGGGAATTAAAAAAATGAAATATCTCTTCAGCTATACGTTTTTTTGGTGAAATGGAAATTGATGTGCATTTATTTTCCACAAACATTGATGTAATTTGTTTAAAATGAAGGTAAGATTGTATGAGTCATATAATTTCCATAAGGGTCTATTAGTGGACAAGCATGGATTCGATTAAAAAGGAAATAAACATCCATATAATACCTTCATTTTCTTAAAAGGGAACATTTTATAGAAGTTGGAAAACAGCAAGGAGGGAAAAGATCATGTCAGCGCGATGTTGCTGGTCATATACAACGCCGTCTTATGTTTCACAGAGATTTCAACACAGGAAATGGGTATATTAAGACCTGCCTAATTCATGGGTTTTCCCGACCCACGTACACTGGTTTCTTTGAATGACTCTGAAGAAAAAGCCGTAAGCAGTGCTTTTATACCAGCTTCAATAATGCATATTTCAAAGCCCAAACTAGTCAGCCACCTAACTGTTTACACAGTCAACATTCAGTGGGAAAATAAGTGTCAACAGGTTCCACTTTCCGAGGCGGGAACAGCATGTGACCTTTCATTACAATCCTCATGAGTCTTAGTTTACTCCTTCTTAGTTTACTGCCATCTGAAAAGTACAACTTCACCCACTCCACCCCACCCTGCCCTGTAGCCACTTGAAAGAGTTACACAGTGGTGCTACATTAGAAAAGCGGTGGGAGTCATCCATGTCTTTTCCATCTTTGTTTATGGCAATAGCAAAGTGGTTTGCACAGTGTAGAAAATTTATAAAGTGGAATGTGGTTTCCTAGACATAAAATTTCTGTACATAAAGTTTTTTTCTTATTATTCTGGTTGTTATGATGTATTGCCCATGACCAATAATCTTTAGATCCTTAATAAAATCTATCAATTTAAGTATCTGGTTTTCACAGGGAACACATTCAACTATGTTTTCTAACAGAAGACTCAAAACTACTCAATGCTTCCCTTAAAAATTATCAACAAAAGTATTGCATATTTTTAAAAATTTCTATTTTATTCATAATCATAGCTCTAACAATGTTATAATTTTCTTTTGCTGCAGAAATCATATTATGTATGAAATACTTGTCATGTATCATGTAAGTGCCACATGTTTAACCTACATTTTCTGTTAAATTCTCAATATTAAGATGAAAGCACTCTTAATCTCTGCACTACAGAGCGGGGCATTATGGCTCACAAAACTTGTATCCTCCTTATGCAACCTGTAATATGGGGCAAACAGTAAATCTGGAATCTGAGTGTAGTTACCTTCAACTTCTATGCTCCGCCCCAAACCACACTACATCTCCTAAAGCCAGAATCTTACTTCTCTTCCCATTAAAAAAATTATCATCAACTGTATATACTCCATGGAGTACCCCAAATAGGAGCATGTGGATCGAACTCAAAAATTCCTTATCATCTTTTCCTTCCTCAAATCAAGGAACGTACTTTACAATTATCTCCTAAATTACTCAAAGTTGTCTTTTTCCTGCCATTCATTCTGTCATTTCTTTATCCCAGCCTTTTATTATCTATTGTCTGAAATGTTACAAAAGCCTAGCAGTTAACCTCCCTGTCTCATATATCATCCCCCAACCATCAGACATGTACTTACTCTCACATACAGCTGTCAGTGTACTTTTAAAATACATATCTGATCATAGCAAATGTCTAAGTTTTTTCATGGATACCCATCATCTCCGAGGCAATGTCTATGCTGGCTGGTGCTCACCTATTTGACTTTCTTACCCTCTTCCCCACATACATTTGAGAAATATTTCCTAGGTAGAATTGACTGGATTTCGTGACTAACTGGATGTGAGATCTGAGGAGTGGAAGAGGAAAAGGTATTTAATTTAGTTGTATATTAAATGTAAGTAACTAAGGTACAGCAATATGGAGATAAACCTGGGGTTAAGTTCAGGAGATCGTTTTCTCCAGCAATCTACTAAAAGTTGTATTTCAACAACTTCTGTCAAAGGCCAGTCAAACTCAGTATCTCCAAGATCAGATGCATGCTCTCTGCACCCCACTTCTGAGCTTTGAGTGTACCATGTCTCAAAGAATGGAAGCGCCTGTACCCAGCTGTGAAGGCCCTGTTATCCATGGCCCTCCCTCTGCCTCAGCACTCCCCTGGGCCAGATCCTGCCACCACATCCTGCCTAGTTTACCTCCTACATAGCTCTCAAATAAAGCGTCTTCTCATCATCGTCCCTGTCCTCTTCCTTGTCCATGCTATCACCTCATCTCCTCTTATCTGCCCTTACAATGCATTTATTGATAGCTGCTCTATCCTCCCTATAACTTATTCTCTATACTGAAGGCAAACTGATCTTTTCTATCTGAATATCTGATCATACTATCTCCCGATCCAATTATACACAGAATTTTTGTTTTTCCTTCATACCACCTATCACAATTTCAATTTTTATTTGTATGCTTACTTAATTACACGCTTTTCCCCCAGCAACTCTAAACTCCCTAAGGCACTTGCTATCCATTGTATCCCCACAAGCTAGTACAATGCCTGGCACAGAACCCATTATCACTATTTAAAGCATAATCAAATAAATTAATGAACAGGTGGCTAGCAAAGATCTAGGCCTTTGTTTTGGTAGCAAGAAGTATATAGACAGTGAGTTCATGGGTCTGAATGATTCACCAAAGGCAAATGTGTATATACTGTAAGAAAGGCAATGCAGGTCAAGTGCAGGTATAAGGTTGTCAGCCCAAGAAAGAGATTGAGTCAGAAGACAGTAGGAAAACTATAAGATAATTATGTCATAGATGCCAAGACAGGAAAAAAAAGAGATTGATGAACTATGTAAATATCTCAGAGTAGTTTAGAAAGAAATTGGAAATTTTTTCTAAATAATTGGGTTATCTCAGAATAATCCATTTCACGTGTTTGATGTCAATGTAGTCTTTTTTATCATACAGTCATCACGCATGGGCCTCCAAAATTCTCCTTAGTCTCTCTCATACACATGAAGTGCTCTCAAGATGTTACAACTTGGTTCAAGCATTCTTTGTAATTCTACCATTTCTATTAAGACTAGAAATCACAAGAAAAATATACTTAGTCTCAGCCTCATTTAAATATGTAAGATTTTTGACATTTTTACTGATTTTTCTGAGAAAATGCATTTTGTAATACCTCACATATCAACACAATGCATTCAGTTTTCTGTGATTTATTTTAAATCCACCTGCAGGATGATGATTTGCAGCACTGCTGTGAGTTTCTGGATACCCAGAGCCAAGCCCATTTCATGTGCTTTTCCAAGCACTTGTCATAAACATGCACTTAATTCATACTGTGGTGGCAGAGTTAAGAACTTCATAGCGTGAGCAGTCAGGCAACAAGAAATCTGCTTATATGTGAGAAGGAAATAGTTAATCATTTTAGTCTTTAAAGGATTTTAAAATATAAAATACATGAGGTAGAACTGTATTCATATACAAAGTGTTCACATTTAAAATAAAATTAAGTACTTACATTAGTAGGAAAAACATTCCATGTACCTGTCATTTCAAGTACTACACAGCTAATCCTTTTAAATATTTTTGTACATGCACTGCACATGATGCTCAATGTTTTGTCCAAACTAAATGCATGGAACATCATAATAATTGGAAACAGTATTTCAGAAAAGATGATAAGAAATATAGATGTGTTTCCATATAGTGCTTATTATATGTATATATGAATAAGTATGTGTATTAATAAGTAGACATAATTAATATATAAATACATAACATATTATACAGAATGAGACAAAAGTAAGTTTTCAGTTGTTTGTATGGAAAATAATACAATAACTAGAAAATAATAATACAAGAATAAACTGTGTTTTGCGTGCTCACATATGTAAACCTACATTTGCCCATTCTGTATATGAAATTCAGAGGCATTCATGAAATAATATTGATTCTTAAATGAAGTTAGGTTAATGCTGGATTGGTTACAAGCTTTTAAAAATACAATTTATCTAAACAATAGCTATGACGAAAGGGTCTGATGTTTGGGTCATGACAAGTTTTAAGGAAGTACATATTTAAGATTTTTTTCTTTGAGTAAGCAGTTATATAAGCTTATAAAGTTTTCATATAACTCCGTTCCTTTCCAAGGCACAGCCTAAGACTACATGTCCAAGTACTAGCTCAGCGGGAATGGTGTTAATAAGCAAACAGTTCTATAACTTAAGCATTGAAAATACAGGGAGGGGATTGGGGACAGAAAGGAAAACTGTTTCCCAGAGCTCCAGGCTCTATAGGAGAGAATAAATTCAAGGCCTAAATGGAAAAAACTAACAAATTAATTTTGCAATTAGTGAGAAAGAGGACATACAGAACAAGATTCAATTACACAAAATAGCATTTACAAACTGGAATCACTGTTTAAAAAATAAAATAAAAAATGTGTGGGAAAGTATATCTAATCTTCTAATGTCCTAGTTACATTTAAAGAAAATTCCCTAGGAAAATTGCTGTGGAATTAGTGCTTCAAGCCTTATTAGGCCACACAGGTCAACTATGTCAGTTCTGAAACCATATCATAATTTCTCTTGTATGTAGTCTCAATGAGATGAAAGAAAAAGAGCAGCAAATGTGCCTCTGGGTTGAAGTTCTCCATTTATTTTGCACTCACACTTTATGTAGAGAAATGCTAATGCTTAGGAAATAGTCATTTCCCTTGGAGACTTCAGACTTCATAAAATTCACATATAGTTTCTACTGACAGCAAATTAATATAAATTTAAATCTCATGAATATTGCATATTTTATAGGACTACTTTTTTAAAAAAGTATATCCAGTTGGTAAATAGCTTTTAAGCAAGATTATGACCCTAATTAGATTTTTCTAAAATATGTTGCATTCTGTTGTAAATGGTATGCTATAAAACCACTTGGAGTCTATTTTAATACAAGGGTAGAAAATAGAAAATTAAGCTTTAAGTGCCAACCTGATACAAAAATATGTATTCTACTGATTGTAATACAATAAATTCAAAGGGACAAATAAATGACCATATGTTATACTTACAGTTAGCAAGCTATGAGACTGACAAAATTCTAGTTTCCAAATCAATGACCACACACCCAACATTTTATGCTAATTATTAGCATTCTGAATAAAAGTTAAATTTAGAAACTTCTCTAGAGCAAAAAGAATCATAATGGTGTAATTAAACATTTGGAGTGACAATGTAGAGAAAATAGATATGAACTTTCCAGAGAGCTAACTCACCTTCCCAAACCCAAATCACCCCACCTACTTGGCAGAAATGCCCATTGCCTCTTTGTTCTCTCTGGCTGTAACCATGCCAGCGGCTTCTGTCCTTCTCAAAGGCAAACTCTTCTCTGGTGCTCTGGTTCCCACCCTTCTTTTCAAGGATTCTCTCCAGAAGGATTCCCTTCCTCCCCTACGTCATCAATACCTACCTGTGTACCTGATCATTCCCATTAATGTAAGAAACGAGCTAACATTATCCTTCTTAAAACACAACAAAACGAACTTCCTGGGCTTCAGGCCCTACACCTATTTGTTGCATAATATTTATGCTACACTTCACTGCAAGTATTCTCAAAAGCAATTGCTTCTCTTTATCTTCACTTGTACATGTTTTCCTTTTCTCTATTTACTCCAATGAAATATTTTAACCATAGCCCTCCACTGGAGTAGCCCTTACCAATATATTTATTTATGCAGCCATAAACAACAGTTATTTTTTAATCATTTGTTGTGGGCTAAATTATGCACCCCCAAAAGTTATGTTTAGACCTTAACCCCTAGTACCTTTGAATATGACCTTATTTGGAAACAGCATCTTTGTACATGTAATAAAATTAAGATTGAGTCATATTCGATTTGGGGAGGGATGGGTAATCCAATATGTCTGCCTTTATAAGAACAGAAGACAGAGATCCAGAAGCACAGGGAGAATGTGATGTGATGATGCGGGCAGAGATTAGTGATATCTCTACAAACCAAGAAACACCAATGATTGCTGGCAAAGAAGCTAAGGGAAAGGCATGGAATGGATTCCCTCCTAGCTGCTTCAGAGAAAGCATGGTTCTGCCGGCACACTGGCTTCCCACTTCCAGCCTCCACAACTGTGGACAATAAATTCCCTTTGTTTCAAGCCACCCAGCTCGTGACAATTGCTTACAGCAGCCATGGAAAACTAATATATCATCACATGCAACCTCTCAGCAGCATTTGAATTGGTGAGCATTCTTTGTCTTGAAATTTTTTTCTTCTCCCATAATTGTAGCATTGCCCTCAGCTGATTTTCTTCATGCCTACGACTTCCTGGTATTGTTATCTAGCTCTTTCACACATTCCAGATCTCTAACTGTTGGGGCATCCTAAAGATTTTTCATAGGACTTCAGTCTTTTTTACCTATACTCTCTGCCTAGTAAACTTTTGCAAGGTCATGACTTTCATACCATTCAGACGATGATAACTTTTCATTTAGATTTATATTCTAGCCAAGATTTCTCCACTAGGTTCCAGATCAATATATGTAAATGACAATCAACTTCTCCATTTAGATATCAGATAGGCATCACCAAATTAATACAGCCAAAACAGAACTATTTCATTATTGATTCCAGAAGTAAACATTCCTCAAAAGTGTCCGTGTCAAAGTGCCACCTCATCTGCCTACTTGTTGAAGCCAAAAACCTAAAAGTCATTCTAATTTACTCTTTAATATTTCACCTCCAATCCATCAGTAAGTCCTGTCTGCTCTTGCTCCAAAACATAGCCATGATGTCCTCCTGTATCTCAACCACTACCGCGGTTTTTCATTTTCGTCTCTTGCTGGTCATTTATAAGAGCTTCCTAATGTCTCCTTGCCTGTGCTCTAAATCTCTTTTCCCCATCTCCTTCCCTGCACAGCAGCAGCGAGATCAGTCTTTCTGAAGTGTAAACAAGATTAGGTCATTTCTTTGCTAAAGATCATCCATCAACTTTCTATTATCATAATAAAAGAATAAATATAAAAATTAAAGAATAAAATCAAAATTTCTTAAAACCCATATGATCCAGCTGCTGACTCCTCTCCGACTGCATCTGTCTTTATTATCCCCTTCAATAACTATATTCCAGCCATTTGGTCTTCTTCTCATCTCTTGAATATGCCTCTATTTCTTTTATCTCAGGAGATTTTAATATGTTGTTCCTTCTTGAAATATCTCTCCCTCTGAAATATTTATCTATTTGGGGTGTCTCTCTCTTCATATTTCACAGTTATCTTCTCCATTTCATTCAAGACCCAAAGATGTCACATCCCTGAAGTAATTTTTCTTCATACAGCAGTTAAAAGCAACCAAGTACACTCTATTCGATTGCTCGCTATTCAATTTTCTAATTTGGTGTTCTCCAAAGAATCTTTCCAGAGCTGAAATGAACTGTTCCACCTTTATTTTGATTACTTATTTTCTGTCTACTTTTCTAAAATATAAACTCTTTATGGTCATAAAATCTGCAGTGCCCCAGTGCCCAAGTGACCACAACAGTTTCGGATTTGAGCACAAGCAATATGTGTCAAGTGATTTAAACATGGATGAAAGTTGGGCAAAAAAAATGCATTAAGTGTGTCATTTAGGAGGCCTTTACAGTAATTTATTTAAGATATAATGGGAATTTAAATCAACTAAATGATAACTTGAAATGGCGAGAAGTGAAGTGATTTGACTTACATTCAGTAGAATTTGATAGGAAGCATATACCATTGTGGTAAAAAACAGGGACTTACATTCTTTGAGGCACTTCTTTGGTGGAGCTGGTGTCTAATATGAAGCATGTTTTCAACCCTATGGAAACTGATTTCTATCCTTATTATGGACGGAATTTGTTCTTATCAAATTGTTTTGAAAAAATTAATTTTAACTTTTCAATTGCAGTTGATATACAATATTGAATTAGTTTCAGTTGTACAACATAATGATTAGACTTTTACGTAACTTATGAGGGGACCATCCTGATATTTCTAGTACTTACACCTCACAGCACAGATAGTTTTTATAATATTGTTGACTATATTTCCTATGCTGACCTTTACATTCCCCTGACTGGATTTTTTAAAAATATGCATGTTGCCAAAGAGAATAGACTTTTTTATTCCTTATCCTGCTTGATCACTAATGCTTGATTGCTGCTTCTTGAAAGTCATTATCATAGATTCCTGTGACACCACATTTTTCTGCCTTTCTTTCAATCTTTCTACCTGCTCTTTCTAAGACTTAATAGATTTCAAACTTTGCTACTGTGATTTGCAAAGTCCTCCAGAATCCAGTCTCTGCCCATTTCCAACTTCACATCTTTAAATCTCACTCAGCCCACTTTCTTCAAGACACATTCCCTGATTTCAAGTCCAACTTAATTCTATACAATTATATAGCCAAACTACCATTTTTTCTTTATAAAGTACATTGACAATTTTATATGTGAAATTTTCAAGGGACCCGAGTGTGAGAAAAATTTCAACTTTATTGAGTTTATTGAGTTTACCAGAGTTTATTGAGAAAACTCTGATAAAATAAACTTCCTTATACACTAATATTTTTTGCCATTGCTCCACATTTTTCATCATATTACTATCATTACTTTTCTGTAAGTCACTTATTACAGTTTCAGCATGAAACTGTATTCTTGACTTGGAACATTTTAAGACTCACAGAAGACTGTTATCACTAATAGCACATTAACAAAGGATAAAGGTAAATAGTACTCAAATTGTAAATTGACATATTTGAAAGTAGTACATTGAAATAAAACAAGAGCACATCTCTCATTATGTGGTTTCTAATACATCTCCCAAGGAGGGACTACAGGGAAGACTCTAGGACTATTTTATAGAGGCAATATGAAATCAGGTAGGTGGGGGCACAACTTGGGAAGAAGTGATGTTGCCGCTCCAAGAAGCCAGGAGGAAGTCAGGTTGAAAAGAAGCAGGGAGTTTTAATAAGGGACTAGTACAATCGGTCTGCAAAATATAGGTATTTTCTCTGCAGTAGAAATACAGAATCCTTTATTTTCACCATTTGGTTACTTCTACAGATATAAATTGGAATAAAAATCTACATACATTTCCATAATATGTGAATAATAAAAATCCATATTATGTCCTTCATGAATTACTTTTGGGGGAAGATATTAAAAGTTACATCATGAACTAACTATATATTATATACTAACTTGTGCCTTCAGTGTACATGTTTAATTGGGTGAAATGTACTCACACTCACTTTTCCATTGCGATTGTCTTCTTCTCTCACTGCCAGAGCCTTCAGAAAATTATCTTGCAGGTCTTTAGAAGTACTTGTTAATGTCCTATGAAAAGCAGGTCTTCAGTTATAATATATTAGATAACAAATACATTTAGAACATTCTCAGTCCATCCATATGCTTCTTTATTTCAAATGACAATTTTTATAACACTAAAACTATATATATACACATTATACCCAATCATTATAAATCACACACAATTGTACTAATCTACTAGATTTCTCAATTTAATTTTATGCAATTATAGTCTTTATTTACAAATGATTGGAATAACTTCTCTAAATAATACACATGCCCATTTTAATACTCATGCAGATATTTAATTTCATTTACATGCCCCTTTTATTCTTTTATTACACCATGAAAATTCAATACACTTATAATTGCCACTACCCACAATAATTTTAAATTTACTATAATTTAAGTACAATTTATTTATCTTATATAAGAAAATGAAAATACTATATACCTAAGGCAATTAATTCCTGGAACAGAATATTAAGTTTAGCTTTATGACCAGAGATAATCAAGGTAAGAAAGAAATTAGGTTATCTCTGTCCCATAAAGGGAAGCACTAAGAATTCAAGAGAGAGACTTCTGGCCAAGATGGAGGTATAGGTATATACACTGTGCCTCCTCACACAACCAGACCAGTAGGAGGGGTGGAGACAGGCAGAGAGGACTCACAGCAACTCGGCAGCTAGTGGAGCAGGTGGTCCCACATTTGCAGGAGGATAAACCAGGAGGAAAAACTGGGGAGCAAGACAGATCATGCAACCCACGGTTCCAGCGCAAGGAAATAAAGCCCCAAAACCTCTGACTGAAAAAACCTGTGGGTGTTGCGGCAGTGGGAGAAACTTCCAGCCTCATAGGAGAGTTCATTGGAGAGACCCACAGGGTCCTAGAACATACACAAACTCACCCACCTGGGAATCAGCACCAGAGGGCCCAATATACTTGTGGGTAGCAGGGAAAGTGACTGAAAGCCTGCCAAGAACTGAGCAAGTAGCATTGTTCCCTCTTGGACCCCTCCCCCACAGACAGCTCTGCAACACAGTGATGTGGGTAGCTCCACCCTGGCAAATACCTAAGCCTTCGCCCCTTACTAGGTAACAAATTGCTCCTAGACCAAAAAAAAAAAAAAAAAAGCAGCCCCAAATGAAAGAACAGATCAAAACTCCAGAAAAAATACAAATACAACTAAGAGATGAAAGCTAGCCAACCTATCAGATGCAGACAGAGCTCAATACACTGATAATCAGGATGCTATTTTGAGTATGGTCACAAAATAAAGGAAGAAGTGAAGGCTATACAAAGTGAAATAAAGCAAAATATACAGGGAACTGTTGTGAAGGGAAGGAAATTGGGACTCAAATCAATGATTTAGAGCAGAAGGAAGAAATAAACATTCTATCAGAACAGAATGAAGAAACAAGAATTCAAAAAATGAGGAGAGGCCTGCATCCAAGATTACTCTATCCAGCAAAGCTATCATTTAGAATGGAAAGGGCAGATAGAGTGCTTCCCAGATAAGGTAAAGTTAAAGGAGTTCATCATCTCCAAGCCCTTATTTTATGAAACATTCAAGGGACTTATCTAAGAAGAAGAAGATAATCAAAAATATGAACTATAAAATGGCAACAGTGAAACTCAAGAGAGAAATGACTTTCTCTTGAAGTGAATTTTAAAGGAAATTTATCACAAAAATCTCAGTCAAGCAGCGTTGAACCACACAATAAAGAGGGTCCAAGAATAATTTGCAAAATAACAATCCTTTCCTTATATTGAAATTTCTCATATATTCAACAAACATCTTTATTATTTATCTACTAGGTACTAAGAACTATGCCAGGCACAGAGATAAATGAGCTATAATTTGTAATTCCTGCTCTCAAGTTGCCTGTGTTCTCATAGAGTTGAAGAGATATAGGAACATTATAATGTAATACCCTGTGATAACTGTAATAGAGGTATGAATGGATATCACAGGGCAAAGAAATATACTATCTATTCAAGCAAAAGTCACTAAATCTAAAGCTTCAAAGCAACTGTTGAACTAGATGTTAAAAGATAAGACAGGATTAGCCAGTTCGGGACAAGGACAGCATGGCAGAAGGAGAGAGGTATCAGACACTACAAAGGAATGAAAGAATAGAGATAAAAAACTGTAGAGTACCCTTCAGTAATCGCAAAGCAGTGAGAAAGTAAGTTCAGGAAGTGGAGGATAAACCATATAATACTAATAAAAACGAACGTTTTCAAAGGCATACTGTTCTAAGTATTTGTAAAGGTCACTCACAGCTGGCAGCAGCAGAACCTGTACCCAAACCTATGCGATCTGGTTCTAGAACTCATTCTCATAACCACTAGGATAATTGCCCTTCCACTGAGACCTGTATGCTACTTTAAGGAGCTTGTGCCTTGCCTTCCAGAAGATGTTGAACTACAAGTGTCTTATGTGAGTAGATAAAAATTTCAAGTTTGTGTTTTAGAAAGAACTTTCAGTAGCTATGAGAAACATAGCCTGGAGGACAGCAGCACTGGAGGGCTTCATTAGGGGGCTATTACAAAGCTTTACGAACAGGTGATGGAGACCCCGATTCAAAGCAGTGTTGGTAAGGGTAGGAAGGGATAGGTGTGAAGAATATTGGAGAGCTAAAATGCACCTGGTCATTTCTTTTTGTAAAGAGTTAAAGATGGATGGCTATCAGGTTTCATTAAATCAATACAAACATGTACATTATGACACCTGCTAATGATTTTGTTGACCTAGAAATGCAACACTTTAAATTGGTCATAACTTGTCAGCTTTTCTTTTCTAGCTTTATGTGATTTGGTTTGATATTAATACCCACTAATAATTTAAACATCTAAATACATATTTAAAACATACTTATTAGTACCAATGGAAAGAATCAGATATTTGAGAAGTTTTTCAATTCATTATTCAGTATAAAAATGAGTCTTCTTTATTACAATATACTTATGCACTGCTATTACATTAAATCTCTAAAATATAAAATTTATTTTGTCAGTTGCTTGCCTGGTTAAATATGTATTGTTTATCTATTGCTCACAGGATAATCTTACCACTTGGTCAGTTTCTACCTAATTTCCTGCTTATGGTTACATTTAAAACAAGAATCAGTTAGAAATTCTCCATGATGTTTTAGAAATTTTCCAAAGCCAGTGTCGTAGCCAAGCCTGAAATCAATGAGATACGAAAGTATAATTCTGTCCAGAGAAGAGTAGCAAATTGTTGTAAACATTAGCCTATGTACCCCATGCTTGAGACTAGTTAGCTAAGCAAACAAGAACAATACAGAAAACACTTTTTTGATTGAAATTTAAAAGTGCAGAAAAGTTGTTAAACAATGTGGTTCATTGCAATATAACCAAATTAAGACCTATGTGAAAACAAAGAGAATTAATCTTGGCTTTGCAACATATTATTTCCCCACAGACCCATAAAACATCCTTAAAACTATGGTGGAGGGAATGAAACACACTTCAGTATGTAGTCTTCTGTGACAGTGGTAGACAACTGTTGTTTTGCCTTTCCAACGTGCCTCCCCTTTGGTAAGAGAACCCTTATTTTTTTAAAGAGATTTTATCTATTTTTAGAGAGAGGGGAAGGGAGGGAGAAAGATGGAGAAAAACATCAATGTGTGGTTGCCTCTTGTGCACCCCCTAGTGGGGACCTGGCCTGCAACCCAGGCATGTACCCTAGACTGGGAATTGAACCCACAATCCTTTGGTTTGCAAGTCAGCACTCAATCCGCTGAGCAACACCAGCCAGGGCAAGAACCATTATTTTTATTTGGGCAATGGTTCTTTTCACATTCTGTAACTTAGTAGAACAGTCAGTCAAGGTAACTGCTTACTCACAACTTTTACCTGCCAAACCTCAGCCAATGCCTATGCCTCAAGCTTGACCAATGTCACTGCACCTCCTGAGAATATACAGCATAAACAGAGACACCCAGGATGACAGGCAGCTGGAGTTGTAATGACTGCCCTTAATTCCTACTACATAGCCTAATTATTCAACTTTCTCTTCAAATCTATGATAATCAGTGCTGCTCCAATAAATCACCCTTTTGATTCAGTTCATTAAAAGTGGCTTCTACTGCTCACAAACAAAACCTATGATTGATAACAGTGATTATCCAGTGAAGACACACCAGAGTTCCTAAAGTTTTCCAAATAGTAAGCCAACTCCCCATTCCCCCCCATGTCCCCAAATACATCTTGTTTTATTGTAAATCTTTAGAACATTACAGATAAGTAAAGTCCAATTTAATCACCAACCACAATCCCAAAACACCAAAGGTAACCATCATTACCAGCTTTGCATGCATTCTTCAAAGTTATTTTCTACAATTTACATACATATTTGTGTACCCATAAAACACAAATAATATCATTTGGTTCTTTATTTTATTTAATAAATTGTAGCTTACTGTTTCATTGCATTGTCATTATTGTTCCCAGGTATAGTTTATGAGAGAAAGATAAAAATGCAGACATGAAAATAGCCAAAAGAATAGATTTCTAGGCGTCATTCACTAATGGGGAAGGAATCCCTAGTATTCTGCCAGGTCTGGCTCTCTTATTAATAATGGCTGAGGTGTTCAGGACTTATCTGGCCAAACAGAAAAAGGGAGTAATAGCAGTAGCATTCTTACTGCCTCTGGGCTATGGTAGACACTGTTTTTCTTTCTTCAGTGAAAATGAAAGTCCCAGTTGTTACCTGGGCATGTAGATTTCTGAAATAAAGACTACTTTTCCTGGCCTTTCTTGCAGCTATTTATGTCCATATAACTAACTTTTCCACAATGGAAAATTATGCCTCGTGAAAATTATGTATCACTTCTAGGCAGTGTACTTAAAGAGGAAGGGTACTTTTTTCCTGTAGTAGGAAGGCAACGTAATGACTGTTGCTTCAATTGCCACCTTGATTTAAATGGAAGGCCACTGCCATGGAGACACAAGAGAAAGGAGCAGGGTCCCTGACACCTCAGAGCACCAACCCAGCCTTGATTGACACCATACACATTTCTAGAATACAGGACTGAAAAAATTACATTTTGTTTCAGCCACTGTCATTTTGGGCTTTTCTATTATTTTTAACTAAACCTAATGTAAACAGATGCATTCACCCTATGAAATTTGCTCATTCTTCTGAAAAAAAATACTGTTATGGAATTGGCTTGGTAATCAAAGTACACTTTAACCTTATCTGTAATACTGTAAGAATTCCTCCAGGAAACTGTATTACTTCTGCAACTAAAATAAGTTATTTTTAAAATAGTAATAAAGTTAAACGTTTTAAATGGAAACATGAAATAATGGAACTAAAATTTAACGTGGACATCCATCTTTAATTCTTATTTACTTATCAACTCACCACATTTTTCTGAACCTTAGTTTTATGATGGGCTAAACTATCTCCAAGCCCCTAGCAGCTGCAAAACTTATGATTTAAAATGGCATGCTCTATCATCAATCACCAAACTTACTAATTTATAATCAGTCTAAGAAATTTGACCATTATATTAACAATACATTAAGATCATACTGTTCCTCTTTTACTATTATTCAAGTCTTACATACACAGACTTACATTATTTCCTACAACACCTATGAGGAAGATAAAAAGTATTTTCATTATATAAATTGGAAACAAAAAGGATAAAGTCTATAACCCCTAAACTATTTGCACTAGACTAAAAAAGTTATATATATAATCAATTATTATACCACACTACATCTGAGAACCTGAAACTTCTCAGCAAGGGGAAATATTAGAAAAGAAAGGTAATGTAGAGTGTGTGGTTAGGAATTCTTAAATTTTTAACGTGCATTACTCTTGCTTAACTAGATTTATTTAACAGTGACCTAAGAAACCTTGCCTAAATAAATATTACAAAAAGAGTTACTTCCTCAAGAAGTGAAGTAGGTCTGTTACAAAATCTCAGGGCTATAAGTTTTATAAAGGCAAATACTCCAGCTTTGTTTTTTACAGTCTAGCACTTTCAAAATGGGGCAAATTTTACATGGATGAATTATGTTTTACTAACCTTGTTTAATCATTAGCTAAACAGGTTTATATAATCCTACACCAGTGACTCTAAATACATTTGTAATTTTCAACAATTAGGCTACTGGTTTTGTAATTTAATTATGTTGTTTGTGTCCCACACATATTTTCTTAACAGACCTTTCTTAAATGTTTCCTTAACATTCAAGGGAAACATTTTAAATGATCATGCTCTCAGAAGAAAAAAATTTGGAAAATGGTTAAATGGGAAACTTATTTCCAAGAGCTATTTTCTTAATAGTTCACTTATTTTAAAGATAAGGTCCTTCAATAAATATTTATAACATTAATTACCTCAGTACTTTAAATGTACAAATGGGTATGTTCTAATAGGCAAGGTTTGACTCATTAATGTGATGTGTTCTAATAAGCAATTTCTGAATGATCAATAAATCAAATCTGATATTATATCTATTTTAATAGAAATATTTTTAATCTATTTGGAACTCTATGTACTAGTCTTTATGTTGCACTTTGAAACAAATTTAATTATCCTCAAATCAGAATAGGTTTATTTTTACTTTAGAGATTATTGTAATCAGCTGGAATTGGGTTTTTAATCTAGATATCATCATTCCCCAAGGCTTTATTCTACTATAGTGAAGCCCCAAAATATATCAAAACATGATATTTATATCACATACTTTCACATCATAAAAACAATGAGAATGCACTTGAGAGACAGAACCTGGTGGCAGGATTGGGGGCGGGGAGAGGTATGCAACCTTCACCATGAAAGAGCTGCTGGGAGTTACCAGAGTCAGATCTGGAAACTTCTTTGAAAACTACTAATCAGCCATAATCATCCATCCAATCTGGACTGGAATTCTGATCAACTGGTCTGTTCAGAGTCAATGTTGATTTTTTTCACAGACAGTGAACTCTGACATAGCTTACATTTCATATTTCTACAATTCATATTTTACTCATAGCACTTATTTGAATATATAATTCAACCTCTCTGTGCCTCAGTTACTTTAAAATTATGTTTTTATTTACTCAGTTTGGAAAAATTTAGTGAAAAATAAAAATAATAGATGACTAAAACTTTATTATAAAGGCTTTTATAATGTTATCTGCTTAAGAAAGGAGCACACTTGTCTATGAAAAATCAGTTTTCAGAAAGAAATGGCTTTATTTCCTATGATAAGTATACTGACAAAACAATTTGTGTGTATATATATATAAATATACATATATGTATTTATTTGGTCTCAAATAATCTAAATCTGATATATTAGAGGCCAAACTGGAAAATTATTTGCAGACTTGTTATAAATATAATTTTATATAAAACAATGTCTGGATTTTCAGACAATCATTTGAGTATTAAATATGGAAGTTATGTTCTTATAGTACTTTGATGTAGGACACCTGATGCTTTCTTAGAGAGAAATAAATGTTGCACATTTTCTCCAGGACACTACAGTATTTTTTGTTTTGTTCTTTCCATAAATTATAAAGAAAAAATCTTGCTTTGCCCAAATAAAAATTTTTATAAATATCTCTGACACTGGTTAATCTTCACATTTCTTTTCTTAATATATTATAGCATATTTGCTCTATATTAGTCAGCTCAAGCAACCATAAAAATATCACAGAACGTATGGCTTTAAACAGCAGATATTTTTTTCACAGTTCTGGAGACTCTAAGTCCAAAATAAGGGTACCAGATGGTTTGTTTCTAGTGAGAGCTGTCTTCCTGGCTTGCAGCCAGCCAGCCACTTTCTTACTGTGTCCTCATACAGCAAAGAGAATATAAGAACAAGTTCTCTGGTATCTTTCTCATATGGCACTAATCCTACCATGAGGGCCCCACCATCATAATCTCATCTAAACAAAATTACCTCTCAAAGGTCCTTCTTCAAATACCAGTCACACTGGGGGCTAAGAGTTTCAACATATGAATTTGGGAGATAGAGGGCACAATTCCTTCTACAGCATGCTCCTTCTCCCTTCGTAACTCATTTCCCACATTTTATTTTTCTTGCCATACTCTGTACAACTTGGAATGATTTCCAGTTTTTCTTTCTGAAGGATTTACTTCCTGACGTAGACTTGATTAAGTTGCCAAAGTCAGCTATCAGTTCCTCTCTAACTCTCTCTATAAGGTGCAAATAATTTCAAGCCAGATAACAAAAAGATCCAAGTGACATAGACCATGGGGATTTGCTTCAAACAGCATGGAGAAACCTTCCTGTTCTTTATGGTCATACCTCATTTTCATTGCATTCTCTTACACGAATATACAACTATTTATACTTTCTATTATGGACCTCAGAGTTGTTTCTCCTCTGGGTCTATTATAAACATGCTGTTAGAATTTCCAGCACATGTATCCTCAGCATAAATTCCCCTAAGATTTGCAGCCAGCAATGGAATAGCTGTTATAGGATATTTGTAACTTCAACTTTACAAAATAATGCCAACTTCTTTCCAAAATTGTTAAACAAATTTACACCCCCACTATCACAGCATGAACTTTCCTTTTGCTCCACATCATTTCCAACATATTGTATTTTATGACTTTTTAATATTAACCAAATCAGGGTGTTTTTACTAGTCTTTCAACATGTTTCTAATTTGCAGTACCTATTATTTTTGTTCTTGCATGTACATACTTTTTATGTCTCATTTGTATGTCCTCTAAAAGTTACATGAATACCAGAAATTGTACAGAAGGATTAAAGCAACCAGGGAACAATTTTAAGTCCTGTCCTTCAAGCATAAATTCAATAGGAGAATCTACTTTTAATAGATGAGGGATTGTTTTTTAAGGATCTAAGGGGGTAAAATAGTGGAGGTAGATCCAATATGTGGTTTTTGATCTCCTGTTTTTCCTTGTAAGCTATTCATGGTGGCCTTTCTTTTTCACATATGTATAATTTTTTGAACCAATATTCCTTAGGAGTCAGATCAGCCAGGATTACATTTAAAGAGATTTATGGTTTAGAAACTTTTACACTACATACTGTGATTTCCATGGAATTTCTAGGAGGTCATCAATTTATATTCTAATAGCTCTCAGAAAAGAAAACTACTTGAGAAATGAGATTCATTTATTGGTAAGAAGGAATGAGAATCAAATTCCCATTGAGAAGATAAGATGAATGGCACCACTTTCCTCGCCCTCTTCTATGCTAGTGTTTAAATGGTCAAATGCTCAGTAAAGCTCTCGGCATCTCTGGGAAAAAACCTCAACTGTCAGCAGCACACGGAAGAAAGGCGAGAAGTGCGAGCATGCACACTAGGCAGCTGTTTCTTTTCTTTTCCTACTTTGAGGGCAACCCAAGTGGGAGTCCTGAAAATTGTGGCAGCTTATATCAATCAAATTCTACTCCCCGGGACGAAAACTTGTGCTTTCCTTCGAGGAGACAAAAATGGGTTGGCTTCTGTGTGAGAATGTGTCTCTGAATTCCTAGTTCTTTTTGGTGCATTTGGCATGTATCTCTAGCTGATTCTTAAATATCGTAGGTTAAGATGTTCTCACACTTCGAGGGGGGAAAAGTTGCTTAGGAAGTAAATGTTTTTAGTCTCTGAGTGTGTTTGATTTTATTCTGAAAACACATTAAAATGTAACTTTTTCTCTCTTCTGGGAGGCAGCTAAAACTTTTTTCTGATCTGAAATATACTCCCTGATCTTCTTGTTATATTTATACAGCGCAAGCCAATGGGAAAATCAAAGTTAAGGAAAATAATCTCCCATTCAATACGCTTGCCTCCCAACTCCTCTATGCCTGTGAGAATCAGCCTTACTGCTCTACAGAACGCTGAGGTTAGTCGTGCATAGCACCCTGAGCAGGTGAGGCTTTAGAAAGGTGAAGGTCTCAAGGCTCAACATCTGTATGTTATATCTACCTAGTCTCTACATGTATAACTGTAGTTAATAATTTCTGAAAGGTTGTACACTAGGAAGAAGAGAATCTGATGCAATGAAATTCCAGGGAGCAACTCCTCACCAGAGAAAAGCAGTCAGAGCAGAAGAACACTGCATTTTCCAATAACTGTACAAGGGAGTGGGACTGTCACACATCAGGAACGATGGGCACATGAGTGCTCACAGGAGTATACAGATGAGGGAAGGGACTGTGAGCAGGAAGAAGAGTACTGGTGCGGACTTTGGGGAGAAAGATACCTGAAGAAGACTATTAGGAAGGCCTTTGATCCAAAGTGAGCCAATAAAGACTTATGGCTCCCAGAAATGGATCCGTTTTAATATTCCTGCCACACTCACTCACTGGGGGAAAGAAGCCTATGGGAGGTGTGGCCTGGGTACAAATACACAGTTGGTTTCAAAGAGCATCTCATGGGATCCACACTTAAATACACTCCCTATGTAAGACGCATTGTCCTGACAATTCTCTCTTCATCTGAACCAAATATCCTCAAGTTCAAAAACACCAACATAATAAATCACTTGCTTTATATCACAAATATAATCTCAAAATATAATTGCCAATATTGTCATCAATAATATGTTTATTGGAAGCACTTTAAGACATTTTGTAGATCTTTTTTTCTTAGGGTATATCCCACTAGGGATGTACAGCCAGGTTACGGTGCTTGAAAATCACTACACTTCGCTAATGTTCTTTCTTTATGGATATGATACTAACAAGATGCACAATTAGGTTCATGTGTGGATTTTATTACAATTTTTAATATATTTTAAATTTTACTTTATAATTATATAAAATATTCATAGAATTCTAAAACCAAATCTACAATTTAGAGGTGTAAAGAACTCTAGTTGCATCACCTTCAGTTCTCTTTCCCTATTCTATTTCCTCCCTTCTAGATAGATAATTTTAAAAAATGGATCAGCCTTATACTGCTCTTTTAAACTATCGTAGGTAATACAGCGTATCTACCTATTCATCATCTACCTAGCTAGCTATATATTTATGTATGTAAACAATAGCATCCTAGACATTTATCTCAACTTTGTTTTTTCACTTACCATTATATTCAGGGAATTATGCCATAGTAGTAAGACATATTTTCACTACTTTTGCATTGCATAGTAATCTATTATGAAAATACTATAATATTTTAGTCATTTAGCTACTGATGATCATTTGGGTTTCCCTGTTTGCTATTATGAATATCACTTTAGTATATATAACTTTGTGCATAGGTCATTTCATACTTTCGCCAATATATTTTTGGAATAAATTCCTAGATGTAGAATTCCCAGTCCAAGAATGCAGGCATATTTCATTTGTTAAATATTATCAAGTTCCCCTTCACTGGGTTCAGGTCATTTGGCAGTCCTCCCCACAGCTTATCTGAGTGCCAGTTTCTGCACAGCCTCATCAACAAAGTACATTGCAAAGCTTTTAGATCTTGCTGATTTTATAGGTGAAAAACTGTCTCAGTATACTTTTTGCATTTATGTTATTATAAACAAAAGTGAACATATTTTCATATACTTAGACTATTTGCATGTCTTTTTCTGTGAACTATATGTTGATACCTCATTTTTAAATAGTATTGTTGGCTTCTTTTCTATTTTCTTCTGTAAACGTGAAGAATTTTAGCTCTTCTCTGATACAGAGAAGTGATACAAGTTGCAAATATGTTTCCCAGATTTTTCATTGTCATTATACTTTGCTTGTAGTGCATTTTACCAAGAAAATATTTCATTTTTCTGTTATTCAAATGATCAGTTTTTCCATTATTGACTATTGATTTTTAATCACTTACAAATTATAAAAGAATTCTTGCATGATTTCCTCTAAAACTTAAATTATTTTTCATTTGTTTTAACATATATATCTCTAATTTCTTATAATTGATTCTGATGTACTATGTGATAAATTGATCCAATTTTAACTATTTTTATTTGGCTATTTAGTTATTCCAACAGCATTTTTTTAAAACTCTATATTTGTTTTTTACACTGATTTGAGGAGATGTCTTTTCTTTTTTCATAACAAATTTCCATACATACTTGAGTTTATTTCTGTGTTTTCTATTTTGTGTCACTGATTTGTCTGTTCATACATCAGAACCATTCTATCTTGATTATAGAAGTTATATGTTTTAATAGCTGTAAAATTAGTTCCTCTTGCTGTTATTCTTTTTTGGGTTGTGTGTGTGTGTGTGTTCTTGTTTGCTTTTTCCAAGTAAACTTTATAATTAAGCTGTTGAGCACCAAAAAAAAAAAAACCCTCAAAAACTGATCATGATTTACTAGGATTACTTTAAATTTCTAAATGTCGTGGCTTGTGTTTCCAAAGATGATTGCAGTAACATCTCCCATCTCGTATGTTATTTTGTAAAGTGAGCTTTGCTCTACCCCTTAAGAGGTAGAATCGACTTCTCCTCTCTTTAACCTGTAAAATACAGAACAAGTGACATTTAAAAAGCCTGAAACCTTCTACTTTTATATTTTAGAAAAGCCACCCACCATGTAAGAAGTATAACTATCCTGAATCTGTTACATTATATGGAAGCCGAGGCCAGCTCCATGGAAAGTTCTCATACAGAGAGGTGGATGTTTGGCCAGCACATGGCTGTTTCAGCCATCCCATCTGAAAAGACATATAACTGAAGCCATCTTGGATATTCCAGTCCCAACAGATACCACATCAAATAAAGAGAAGTTATTCCCACCAAATTGCAAAATCATGAGCAAATAAATGATTATTATTATTGTCAACTACTGAGTTTTAAGGAGGTTTGATTTATAGCAATAAATAAAATAACCAAAATAGAAATGATCATGATTTTTCTCCTTAGTGCTACTTTATGATGGATTATATTGTTTCTTGGCTTCCTCTATTGAATCACCTTTGAATTCCTAGAATGAACTCCACTTTATCATGATGTGTTATTTTGAATGCATTGTTGAATTTTATTTAAGATTTTGCTTTGTATTCATAAGCAAGATTGGTCATATGTCTTTTTAAGTATAAGCTTTGTAAGATTTGTGAGTTGATGTTAAACACTTCATAAAATGAATTTGGAAGCTTTCCTTATTTTTTAATGTTCTGAAATACTCTGAGTAGCATCTAGGACCATCACACATTTAAAAGTTTGGTGGAATTCCCGTGACACCATCTGTGCCTGCAAATCTTTTTGTGCAGCTTTTTAACTACTTTGAATGAAGAGTTAGCCTCAGGCTGGTGTTGATCCAGGCCTGCCTAAGAGAATGACCTCCAAAACTTTTTTACAGCACTGTTTCTTTGGAACTACTGAATGGACATCAAGGTGAAATTTTTTATCTGCTCTCCCTGCTATGTGGGACTGTTCAGGACTGAGGCAGCTCTCAACTGAACTGTAGGCCTTAACTAGCACGGTGTAAGGGCCTGGCGTACAGCTAGAGCTGCGGCTTCTCTGAGTCATGGTGAGGCACATGTCCCTCGGTGCCTGTAAGTGCTGCGTACTTGAATTATTGCTGGGTCTTCCAGAGAGGAAGATGCTCCACTTGCTTTCTCTCTAGATTAAAATTTTCTATTAAGGTAACTAAATGTTGCACTAGAGTGAAACCATGTATTTTATGAGTCTGATCACCAAACTGAACTCACAAAACTATCGTACTGCACATCACCTACTCTATTTTTGTCTGTAATAATTGATCTGTTGAGTCAGTTCATCTCTACTGTGGCCATTTGGATAGTTGTGTTTGTCTGGGAAAATTTATCTCACCTACTGTTTTCAACTTTATTTTCATAGTGTTGTATAAAGTAGTCTCTATTGATGTTTTTAATTCTTCTGTTTTAATAGTTATACTACCCTAGTCATTTCTTATTTTACATATTTGTAGTTTCTTCCTTTATCTTAATTGAGTTGTTAGCTAGCAGTTAGATTATTATTTTATTTTTTTCATCAAATAATTGGCATTTAGATTTATTATTAATTCTATGTTTTTCTTATTCACTTATTTTAGATTTTTAAATTTATGATTTTAGATTTTTTATTTAATGTTTTCCTGTTTCTTTTTTAGGGTACTTTGTAGTTCTTTTTCTTCACTGGGTAGTTGACTCATTTGTTTTTTTAATTCTTTGTTGATATAGATATCTAATGTTATATATGTTATATATTTTTCTCTGAAAACTGCTTTAACTGTACCCTTTATATTCTAATAGTTGCATATTCACTATTATTATTTTTAAGAACTTATATTTGATTTTCTGTTTCCCCTTTGACTCAAAGGCTATTTAACAATATTCTTTTTAATATCCCATTTCAAAAGACATTTTATTGTTGTTATGATGACATTTTATTGAATTGTGGTTTGCTAATGGTCTTTGTAGTAACTGGGGTGATGAAATTTATTAAAGGGATTTGGGTTTTGGTGTACATTTGTGGGCAAAATATAGTCTAATTTACAGCCTGTTCACCATGTGGACTTTTCAAGGTGAAGCTTTTGTTATTAGAGTTTAGAGTTTACAACACATTAATTAAAATGGACCTTATTAATACATTTCCTTTTATCTCTTTCATCCATTTGCTCCATTTCAGATGGAGAGAAATGTGTCAGAGCCTCCTATTATCAGTGTGTTTCTGCTATTTGTTATTTCTTCCACTATGGTTTCCGATTTATCAATTTGTTTTTGAGTATTTAAGTGAGCATTTTTTAATAACTTCTATTCCTACAATTGTGAATTATAGCTTTAAAACTTATAGTTTGTCCTTCATTGCCTATTAATGCATTTTGATTTGAATACTAATTTGTTAAATGTCAAAATTTTAACTCTTAGTCTTTTGTTTGTCTAGAATATTTGAGGTCTTTTATTTATTTACTTTTACATTTATACATTTCTTTAATTTAGATGTGTCTCCATATGGAATATAGAATACTTTGCTTTTATGACTGAATAAGTTCATTTATATGTATTGATTTAATTAATAAATACAGCCTTAGAGTTGTCATATTGCATTATATGTCATATTAATTCATATTGCCTCATACACACACAGTTTTTCACTATGAAGTTACATCAATACTACTCTGTCAGACCTCTCCCTCTCTGTACTTTCTGGCATTAAGAAAGGTTTGTATTTTATCCAAATGATTACCTTTATACAAAACTCTTGTTGTTTCCCTTTTTTAAGTTAATGTTTATTGTTCCTACTATGAAAAAGTATTAAAATTAAGTAGCGGCATTTTTTCCTCTGATTCCTTTTGATTCCTTTTCTATCCCTAAACATCTAACTTAAAATAATATACCTTTTACTCTCAGTAAATATATTCTATTTTCGGATACTTTGCCTCATTTTTGATAGCCACTTTATCTGTATTGTCAGTGCACATGATAATTTCATACTATACTGTCTCCTCATGTCCCAGTAAGTCTTAGTATTACAGATAAATATATATTTGATGTTTACCAAGAGTCCTTGACTTTATATTTTTCTGGTCATTTTGATGTTCTGAAGTGTATTCTCCAGCTAATTCCTCAGAAAGTCTCATGAGAACAATATTCCCTGAGTTGTCCCACACCCATGATGGTGATTGTGCCTTTATTCACAAAGTTTAGTTTGGCCGGGTATAAAACCCTTGGGTCACGTTTTCTTCCTTGGAGTCTCTTAAATGTTAGTCTATTATTTTGTTGACATAAAACATTAAAAAATATGATCACAATCTGAGTTTCCTTTCTTTATAAGTCTTGGCCTTTTTGCCTCTGTTCCCAGAAGCCTTTTTTCCTCTTAATTTTTATTTTTCTAGACCATGTCTTGTTGTTGGCTATTGTGTGTTTTTTTTTCTAGGTAATTTGTGTCCTTCTGATGTGTGGTTTCAAGTTTCCTTAGAGTATAATGTTTAGTTCTAATTTTATTCTGTTGCTTTGTTTTTTCTTCTCCAGTTAGTAGTATTGTATATATATGCTATCCCTGTTCTTTAATCTGTTATATAGTCTTTACCTATCTTCTATTATTTTCACATCCTTTTAAACACTTCATTCTGTCTAATTTTTAATGTTTTTCTCCTTTTTATCTTCTGTTCCTGCTAAACCATTGTGCATGGCTTTTAATCACACCTATATTCCTTTACTTAACAAGTGTAGTTTTTCTAACTGTTCTTATGTTTTGATAGCTTTCTTAATTTAATAATAAGAAGAATCTGACAACTGTACTTCAACAATAAAAAAAGAGAAGAATCTAAGTTTTTTTCTCATTGCCCTTGTCTTTAAGACAGAACTATATACAAGGTGAACTCACTGTGATTGGTGTCACGTCCAAGTGGAAAAAGAGAAGCAAAGAACATTGGACAAATGCAACATCAACAAAATGCCTGATAGCTGCCTTTAGCAATTCTTAGCATCCCAGAATAAATCCAGAAAAAAAATAGCATCGACAACAATAGTATGTAATCAATACGATTTCTTTGAAATAATCCATGCAAAGAAGCTCTTAGCACATTGCCTGGCACGTAAAAGGTGCTCAATAAATAAAAGTAGTTTTGTTATAATTATGATTATCATTACCATTATTTGATGGAAAATCAAAACAGAAAACAGAGATTGATAGTGTAACAAGTTTTGGGTTATATAGTTGGACACTTAAATATTGAGTCTCTTTTATCTTCACTTGTCTCTCCTTATGTTCAGATTAAGGAGATATATGGGCTAATGTTAAACCGTCCATCTAGACCACTATTTTTACAAAATTTATTGGTCATTGTGCTAAATTGTGTTTTCCAAATGGCAGCAATGATGTCTCCTATCCTACATGCTCTTATGCATCGTGTCCATGCCATCTTCCAAGAAAGTCTTTTTTTTTCTCTCTACCTCCTTGAATCAGATTACTTTGAACCATAGTTACAGGGAAATAACATGGTGTCAGTTCTGGACCATGTTTGTGGTTAAACTGGCATCTTTTCTCCCCCTGTTTTGGAATGTGCTGTCCTAGACTTCAACTGCCATACTGAGACCACCCTGCTGTGAAAAGCCCAAGCCATGTGGAGAAGCACTGGAGAATGAGCAGCTATGTGGGGAGAAGGGGAGAGACAGAGACCGTGGGAGAAAGAGCACTGAGAGCCCACTCAGATGAGTGAGGAAACCCTCTTGGAAGTGGACCCTCCATCCCCAGCCCCCTCACATCATACCCACTGAACACAGACCAGCTGCCCAGCCAAGCCTTTCCTGAAGTCTTGACCCTGAGAACTGTGAGCAAAACAAGATAGATATTTAAAGCTGTGGTATGTTTTGTAGAAATAGATAACCAGAATAAACATATATTTAGGAGATGTGGAATGGAATTTACTTCTTTTGAAAAAAATATTACAAGCCTTTATCTTTATGCTTAAAATGGGTGATATTCATGTGCAATGAATGAAAAGCCACACTTTAGCTTTCATTTCATAAAATTGTCTCTCATTCATAATTAGCTATTCATTCAACACACTCTAAGAATAAATTCACTGATGTAGTAATGAACTCTTGTTCAAATATATTTAAGTCTTTATAAAGTCAGCTTTCACATTAACAAAATATTTCCCCTTTTCTATAATTCTTTTGCTCTCTGCAGTTTTCTTTGTAATATACTGGACTATACAAATACTTAGAAGACATGTTAGAAGACTTTAAAGTCTAGATAATAAAATAAACCAATCGTTTCCAATAAAAAGCATTATGGTCCATGCTCTTCTGGTTGAGAATTTTGCCTGGCTGGCTTAGAGTTGGTGGCACAATTATATGTGTGCTATGAAAACATTGAACAGGTCAGATCCAGGGAAAATATATTTTTCTTTTCATTTCCATTTGAAGGTATTCTCTACTTCTCAGTGAAAACAGAATCTATTTCTATTTTCCCAATTATAAAAGCTCTTGAGTGTGGTAACCTGAGTTAACTAGTACCATATTTCTAATTTAAACCAGCAATATTTTAATACCTTTTATTAATTGATGTCTCAGGCAGCATTTATTTGTGCTACCCCAATGAAGAAAACAAACTACATTCTATTATTTGAGTAAGAAAGGCACAGAATATCATGTTTTTATCCTAAGTAAATTAATGGTTTCAGCTTCTTTAAAAATATTAACAAATACATTACTTATATTAAAAGCTTTCATGCACAGAAATTCCAGTATTAGTCATGTGAAGAAATAGTAGGTTTAATATTGGAGGGATTATATACATAAATTTCTATATATAAAAATAAAACCCACTCCAAGAAAAAATTTTAACCCATGATATTATTATTTATAGTGTGGTTAGTTGATATCTGGAGTTAAAATGCATATGAATTAGAGATAAGTATTTATGTTATAAGAATAAATATATTTCATTTATGTACACCTATCTTTCTATCATGTATTTTATTTCTGAATTAAAGATACTTTTTAACTGTGCTATCCTTTACAAGAAATGATTGGATTAGGAAGTCATTTTTAAAGTTTAGACTGTTACTCATTTTGACATTGTTGGCATCTTGTCAGCTGAAAAATCTACTATAAAAATTTGATTGCTACTTACATAATCTAATGTACAGGAAATGCCTTTGTAATGACCTTAATGCTGCATATTTTATTGTTTAATAAAATGAACAAGTAATTGTAAAAACTACACTTAATATACGATATTTGAAGCTCCACAGGGTAAATGATTTTTAAAAAATATTATTATTGCTCACATACTTCAGTTGAACAGTTTCCATGGCTATCAGAGTTCTGGCTTACACTGGACGCCCACACCTGACCAAACATTGGCACAAACGTTTCGAACGATTCACAGAGCTACCAGCAGCATGGCCATGTCCCTTATCCAGCATTAACAATATGTATATATATTTTAAAGTTCCTTTATCAGCTTTCTGCTAAGTTTGTAAAACCCACCACTTCCAGAAAGAAAAAAAAAACATAACTGAGAAGCTCTCCTTATGTGATTGTAGTGTAGTTCAGTATATATGAAGAGGTAATTTTTGAACTTCATATTTCATATTTAGAAATGTGTGTGTCTATGTGTATGGTGTTTGTGTTGAGTGTTACTTTTAAATATTTAGAATATATTATAAGCTATATACATTGCTACACCCTGAGTCATAGGAGATGTTAAAAGACAATGTTAATATTAAGACAAAAGTGGTAAGAATTAAAAGAAGAGAAATCAGGGTCAAACTCTAACATCACTTTCTATATGACTAATTAGTAATAGTAAATAATAAAATGGAATCTATTTTTAAACCACTTAAGCAAAAATAGTATTACCCAAATGTCAAATCTAAAGACATCTGAACATTAAATTGGCTACAAAAATATAGAATTTATCTATATCAGATCAGCTTAACATATGTACTTAAACATGTAATTAAATGTAGGAAAGAAAGAGTTGGATATGGTGACTCAAGAGTCAGCTGATAAAATTACAATATAAAGGAATAGCCCTCACTTAATATCAATCAAGGAGGAAGGACTCAAGGACATGGACAACAGTGTGGTGATTACTGCAGGGAGGGGGGTGTAAGGGGACGAATGGGTAATGAAAAAAGTACAATAAAAATTAAATAAAAAATAAATAAATATTAACACTGGCTAAACGTTGATTGAGTATAACATAATTGTCATGTTTTATCCATAATTTTATATGCCGTACATGCCTAGCATAGATATGAGCTCAATAAATGATTGTTGAATAGATAAATATAATCTATTGTGATGGGGAGATTAAAGCAATATTGTGTGAACCTTTAGCTGTATGTTTTATTCCTACCATCATATGCAATAATAAAATTATAAAGGTATTTTGTAGATAGTTAAACTTTGTGAAGCATAAAAATAAAGATGTCATTTAATAACTGGTAAAGTTTAAGGCATTTGAACAAAAAAATTGACAATGAGTTATTTGTATAGATAAATTTTTACTTTTCCTTTTACCTTGCAGCACTAAGAAAGTGGACTTTATAACATACAAATGATTCTCTGTTTTTTAAACTTATCAAAAATTATATTCTGCTTTCATTCTTTTCCAAAATATTTCCTCCTCTCAATTCCTAAGATGAATGAATACTCTCAATCAACTAAAATAATTCATTAAAATTCAGTTTAATTGAACAATTAAAAGTAAAATAAAACTTTAATCCTAAAAAATGAGAACAATTAACTATATTTCTCTGAAAGTTTATCAACCCCTTTAATAAAGCAGCAAATCATAAAGTGTGTTCAGTGAGACTAAGCATACAAGAATTTCATCAAAAATAATTTTCCATTGTCATCCTGCTGAAAATCTACAGTGTACATTAGCATATTAAAGGGAAAAAGATTTATAGTTAAGAATCTTCTAAAAGTTGGCCTAAACTCAGTGCCTCCAAATGTTTTTTTACCACAGAAATTGTTTCTATCATTTCAAAGAACATCTATTAACATATATGTAACAAGTATACACAGTAACATATTTATATGTTTTTGTAAATGCTGTTGCAAACACTTTAATAATTTAACTCTGGAATTCCATCTCTCTTCACCAAATCTTGCTGAGTCTCTCCCTGAAATATGTCTAGAATCCAGTCAATTTTCTCTACATTCTTTGCCATTATCCAAACCCGACCCATTATCATCATTTATGTTAATTACAGTAGCCTCTTAGCTGATGTCTCCAAATTTACTCTCTAATTACTTTTCCTAGCTGAAGCCAGAATACCCTAGAAATGTGTGTGCATGTTGACTGCTTGACCAAACCTTTTCGTTTCCTATAGAACTTAGAATAAAATATAAAACTCGCAAACCTGTCTTAAAGGCACTGCAAGACTTCACTTGCTACTCTTCTCCTCTCATTGCTCTCTGACCGTAACAGCAATGCATAGTTCTTGAAACGTGATGGTTTCTCCTGCCTCAGGTCTCCTTACGAGATGTCTCCTTTGCAGAAAATAGTATGTAGGATTGTTTTTGTCTAGTTCCTGCTTATCTATAATATATCAGCTTAAATATCATATCCTCGGAGCACCTGCCCTGCCTTCCATTCTAATTTAGATCACATAGTAGACTAACACACAATTTCAATGAAAGATAATCACAGCACTTGAAAATACAACAGATTAAAGCTAAAATTATATTACATATGACAAGGTATGATCAGAAGGTATCCAACCATGTCATATGAAAAAGAGACATTTATCGAAGATCATACAAGATACACGAAACACTGTACATAGGACAATGATGCCTCAGTTCCCTAAAGAGGACACCTTGGGACTTCACACAGTTCTCCCAGTTGCCATCAGTTGCCTTGTCGTACTTTCCTGAAACTCATCAACAGTATGAAATCTCTTCCCTTTTAAAGGTGATTTTAGTTTTGGGAAAAGCCAGAAATTGCAGGGCATCAAATCTGGTCTGTAGGCTGGCTGAGTCACATGTGTGATTTTATGTTTGACCAAAAAAACTCTGCACAAGATGTGATGGATGAGTGGGGCACACTAGCATAGTGAAGCTGCCAATCACCAGTTGCCCATAGCTACATCTTTCTGAATCATCCAAATAGTTTCTACAGAGGAATGTTCAAGCTTAACGAAAATTTGATGCAGAGTCATTGCTTTACTCACTCAACCACTTTGAATGTGACAGCCACACAGTACACATGCTCACTCAACAGCATCTAAGGCCTCCACTGATTAGTGTAGTGAAGCCGTCAATTGTTCATGCATGCACATTCCAGTCTACTGTCCTTGGCTGCCAGGTTATATCGATGTTGTGCAAACTGTTCTTGTTACAGTAACAGTGGCTGGACTTTTTCTGGACCTTGTAAGATAGTAATACTAAGTAGAGAATGAGTTAAGCAAATTGTCATACCTTGGTCAGAGTTCTAATTCACACAAACTCACAAAGAGAGAGGAGATGGTAGAGCCTTATTTACCCTCATTGGGATAAGATAAAACACACTGCAGTCATATAACCAGAGCTTCTTATAACTTAGGGTTTGCATAATTAATTACGTAGATAGATATTTTTAGAGCCTAGCTCTCATATGTTGTAATAGCTTTCCCTTATGAAGACACCTTTTATCCTTGATTCTCTTATTCACACTTGGCCAGTATCTCATAGTGATTTAGTACCATGATAATAAGTAAACTATTTGGAACACCTACCATGTCATTTTAGATTCCCCATAAATTCACTTAGAATCCTTTTCCTTTTCTCTTTCTTTTTAAGATTTTATTTATTGATTTTTAGAGAAGAAAGGAAGGAGAAAGAAAAGGAGAGAAAAATCAATGTGTGGTTGCCTCTCACATGCCCCCTACTGGGGACCTGGCCCACAACCCAGGTATGTGGCCTGGCTGGGAATCAAACTGGCGACCCTTTGGTTCATAGGCTGTCACTCAATACACTGAGCCATGCCAGCCAGGGCTCCTTTTCTTTTTCTTTATAGCACTTATAAAAAATAAATATATAGCATTTTTTTAACTGTCAAATGTTTATTACCCTCCTTGGGCTGGATGTAGTGAAACCAAGAACCTTATCAATTTTGCTTAATGTGTAAACCCAATAAGGAGCAGACCCAATAAGTAGCAGAATGCTTCAATAAATGTATATAAATGAATTACCTACTGCACCAGTTACTGTGATAAGAACTAGAAGAAGAAATGTGCTAACATATCATTTCTTTCCTTAAAAAGTTATAAATGCAGTAAAGAAATATACAACATTAAGTAGATAATTAAAAGAAGTTTGGTAAAATCTATGTGATATAATGAGTACCAAATAAGCCTATGGAAATGGTATATAATACTACATCAAAAATATTCTGAGGTTCTCTTAACTAACATATAACATTAGGAAGGAAAACACGCATATCTTTAACACATTTATAATGTTGATGAACTAACCCATCTGTTTCTTTGAAGAAATAGTTAATTCTTATAATGGTCAGAACTACCAACCATGATGAAACAGCATGAAAACAAAGCAACAAGCATCTTAACCATGTTTACATAGAATATACATAAACAGAGAAATTATATTTCTGCAATATCTAAGGAAAATTAGAAAAATTGTGTGTATATTATTTTTCACAATTATCCTTCCTGTCATATGAAACATTTCATTTCTCTTCACAGTATGTCTAAATCACATATTATTTCCATCACATTTCTCAGAAAAAGCAAATTATATTTCTAAATGTCTTAGAGACAGCAAATTTCTCTTTTGTAACAAGGTTTTAATTTGACTGGGACACAAAGATCAGAGCAAGAATTGAGTCATCTGCTTCTCTGATCCTTCTCTGTGGTTAGCAGCTCTGATAATTATCAAGAATAATTGTCCCCTTCAAAGGAACATATGAGAGTTTTGCAAAAGTTGAAAGGGTTTGTTCGATACATGCCTGCTAATAACTACAAAGATTTCTTACATGGCATAGGAAAAAATTACTTGGGGACATTTGTGGCATATTAAGAACTAGTTCTTCATTACTTCTGAGTTTCAAGTATACAATATTTACATCATGGAAATTTAAAAAAAACTACATACGGATAAAATATACATTTCATCCTCCCTGTTTGAATCAGAGGTTTTTAGCTTGCTCTCCATGTGCAGGGGTGTGCTGGATATCCTGAAGCGTGATCACCAACTGTCTTTTCTCTCTGTTATAAGCAAACAGGCTTTGTTTTGGTTTCTAGCTAAAGTTGCTAATTATAAAGAGCCATTTCTTTTAAATGTCTTTGTGTCATTAAAATAGTCATAAAAGTCTATATTTATCATTGTAGTTTACAAGTCAGTTTGACTACTTTTTTTGGTCCTTATTTGGGATATTTGAATTATATAGTCTTGTAACATATTATTTTCTCAACCTGCTTACAATTTCTCCATTTTATCACATGGCACAGTAGCTACTTCTGTTTCAAACCAAAATTATAGATAATCATATTTAATTAAAAGAGTAAAACAAAGTTTCAGCTATTTATTTTGTGTTTTCTATTTATTAAAAGAAAATTCAGGAAAACATAGACTCCCGGAAATACATCTCATATCTCAATGTTCTTATTTGCAAACAACAGAATCCACCCTGGCTGGGATAACCACAAATGGTCTTTATCAAAGGATCTTAAGGAGCTCACAGAACTTGAAAGCAGTTCAGAAATTCAGACTCAGAAGCTCTTGGAAAATGCTCAACCACACTGAATTGATAGCTTTGGTAAAACACTATTGCCTCTGCACTTGGCCAAGCAATGGCAACTTTTGCAGACTCCATAGCTTATATATAAATACGAAGACAAGATTCCAGAAGATCCTCCACTGCTGGCCTCATAAACTAGATGCTTCACTCACCAAAAGACGTTCCTTATGTTTCTGCTCCCCTGCTCTTGGACCACTCCAAATCCAAATCACTTGCAAATGCACTAATTAGTCAAGCTGAAGGCATATATTCATGCTCCAAGTCAGGCAAGGAGGATGATCTCTGCCTTCTATTTTGGGGAAGCGTCCTGTGTTTTCTTAAATTCTGTATTTTTCTATTTGTTTTCCATTAATCAGAGGACCAAATTAACAATCAAAATTGTTTACATCTCCCCTGTAACACAGCTTGCGCAGGCACGTGAAGATCATATGCCCAACCAATTGCTACTCCATACTCCTAACTGTCTCCTCTATGTAACTCTCAGATGCCAAGCCAAAGTTTCTCGTGCCCTTCATCACCCAGAGCCAGGTACCAAACAACCAGAGACCACCCCTGTTGCTCAGAGATCTACTGACATTATTTAAAATAGCCAATCACAAACTGTTTGCTTTGCCCAGCCTTGCCTTTTCCCATGAAAAACAACGAAGTCTCTGGGCCATGCTCTTCCCCTCACTCTGGCTTCTGCCTCTTGACAAAAACTGGTGCTTCTCAGTGTGGCCCTACCTGGCATGGCATTCTCCCTTCTCTTAGAAAATGTAAGCAGAAACTTTTTTCTTCAAAGGCATTTGTCTTCATGTCTGTTGCTTTACCATACCAAATTCAAACAAAATCCAGTGTACAAATTTTAGAACAGGATACCAAGGCATAGAATTGAGAGAACTGTTCAAATAAAGGACAGGTATTCCAAAGGTGTTGTATAACCACAAATATGACAAATGACCAGTACATCTGATACATAAATGAGATCATTTTATTAGTAGAGAGTTTTCAGTTAATTACATTCAGTGAGAGAAACTGTAAATAAGTTTCAGTTTAAGACACTTCCCTGGAAGACCACCAAAGGTCCTTTGAACTTTTCCTTGATCTGAAGATGTCTCTAGAGCTGTTCAGCTTACTGTAAACCTACTACTATGCAATTTACAGTGAAGAAATGTGAACTCTATTGTTCATACAACACATTTTAAAGTACCATAATCTAAGAGTAATGGAAGATGAAGCACTCCTTTATTAGTATTTGTTAATGAAGTATTTACCTGGTAAATCTCACAGCAGTACATTAAAAAAATTTAAATAATATATATGTTATAATTTAATTACCTGGTAGAATAATTATGCAGATTTGTTTATGTAGAACCAAACTACAGAATCATAAAATCAGAGATTGTAACTGTTCCTACCCAATGTAGGAATCCACTTAGTGACATCTTTAAAAGGCAGAAATTCAGATTCTGCTGCAATATTTTCAAAGGCAAGGAATTTTTTTTTAGCAGTTCTGCTGATTAGAGAACAGTTCCTTACACTGAGTTGATATTTTCTTCCTTATAACTACCACCCATTCTTCTAGCTTTGTTTTTCTAAACTGTACAGTTATGTCTGTCCATCAGGCATATTTTCGACTATTTGAGGAGAACTGTTGTGTGACCACCATAGACCTTACTTCTTTATGCTACATATCACCAGTTCCTTAACACCATCAAAATGCACAATCGCCCTAGAGCTCTCATTAGTGTGATGACGGACTCTTCTCTGAATGACCACCAATTTGTAAGTATTTCCTCCAAAATGAAGTCCCACAACTCAGAACTGTGCTCTCCAGGTGGATAACTGAGGGTATATCAGGAGAGCATTTGTGCCCTGCATTTGTAAGCACTTACATCATGCTTTTGACACATATTGATCTTCATAAACCTTAGAGTCACTTTTAACTAATTGCCCAAGTTATTTGCAAGGTTCCATCACACCCTGTTTAAGCTCAAGGCTAACCTATTGACTACTAAGCTAGTGAATTTATCAAAACAAGAAAAAGATTTGTTAAGATTCTTGTTCCTGGGAATCAAGGTTCTATTCTAGCTAGTGTTAACACGTCCCCTTCACTAAGTGTTCATCGATCAGTTGTTTGTTTATATATTCCTAAACATGGCTAGGGATTTACATGAAGCTCCTCAGCCTTGAGTGTCTGAAACTGAACCCTTTTCTCACTTAAAAAAATGGGAAGGGTCCTTTTTCAGGCCTCCTATTCTTAGAGATGACTCAGAAGAGAATGACCATTGGTTGAACTTCATAGCATGTGAGTTGTGGAGGCCGAGAAACGGGAATTAGAAAATGTTTCACTCTTATATTTTTATGATATATTGTCACAAGCATATGTTTTGTGATTTAGTCTTTCCTGTAAGCCACCCTTGTCCCCACTTGAGCCGTCTGATCCAGGCCTCAGTCCTACAGACGATGCTGGCACCGACTGAGAGATAACAACGAGTCAACCCAGGTTACCATGAATTCACTCAGCTTTTATTAATGCAGATTCAATCCAAATCCACACTAATCTAGTAAAAATAACGATCACTCAGAATCAGTAATAATATCACACAAGAAAATTGGGGGATAAAGAACCTGAGTCCCAAAAGTCCAGATCAGGTCTGGGTCTGGGAGGCGACAGGGGCGGTTGATGTCTTGCCAGGCAGAGTCAGAGGGACAGAAGCGCAGCAGCGCCCTTTCTCTCCCAGGGCAGAAGGTGCAGGACGTCTCACCGTGACTCGTCCTCCGGATGTGCCGTCCATGGTCTGTCATCCTCTGCTTTTATGGTTCTTTGGTTGCAAAGTCATGTTGGTTTTGCGCAATTTCTCGTATACGTGTTTTCCCTAATTTGGATAAGCACATGTTGTGTGCCTCAGTCCTGATAGGCACGTGTTGCTTTGGGTCACTCTCTCAGAGAGTGGGGTTACCCTTCAGATACCACATGCTGTCTGTCACACTGTCCTGAGTGTGCTGAGGAGCTGCACCATCCCCCGCAGCCATTGCTCTACCGTGCACGCTGCAGATGTGGCTTCAGGTCCTGCTCTCCGCATGTGTGCTTTGCTCTACCCGGGTCAAAGGCCACTGTCTTTGATAGAAGAGGCACACACACAAATTAGCCAAACTATGGGTTTCTTTCCTCTAACAGGTAGATATATCACATAGTCTCATCCATGACTGGCATGCGGTGAAATGGAAGTTCTCTTTGAATCCTTATTATTTTTATTGCTCAGAAATCAAGTATAAAACCTGATGAATCTAGAAGTTTAAAAAAGACTTCTTGATATTCTGATATATTCACCTCTGATTATTCATATTATCCAATGGTTTCAATCATTCTTACATTTAAAAAAATCCACATTTATTTAAAAATACTAATGAATAAGGAAATTCACTTATTTTCTGTATATTAGAGGATTCCTTTCATAAATTTCCCTGTGTGATTCAAGATATCTTTGCACTATAACTGTATTGTTAAACAATATTTTAGTGACATTTCTTTTACATGAGTCCATGGTTTTCTTTTCGGAAAAAGATGAAGATGTCTTTATATTCCTGAAATAAAACTGTAAAATTAAAAATCTTATTTTTTTATATTCAACTGCTCTGTGCTGCTAAAGTAACTGCATTTGCCCCAAAATGGAGTCACTCGTGTTAAACTCCATGTCAGCAAACCAACTTACCTAAGTTCCTATGCTCCGCTCTTGCAGAAAAGAAGGAATTGGATCAGTTATCCAACACTTTCCTGACCCAGCTCCACGACTTCCCTTTGCACCATATAAGCGAAGTAACCCTGCTTCAACTAATCAGTGAGTGTCTAATATAACTCCCTAGTTACTGCTCACTTTATTTTTTATTTTTCTTTTTAAATTTTCATTTATTGATTCTAAGGAGAGAAGGGTATAGAAAAAGAGAGAAGGAGAGGGAGAGAGAAAGAGAAATTAGGAGCTGCTGTTTCACCCATCTGTGCATCCATTGGTTGATTCCCTAAGTTCCGTGACTGGGGATTGAACTCAAACCTCTGTACATCAGAGCAGCTGTTCCCCCAATTGAGCTCTAACTCCCTATTTTTGCTCCCTTTAGTCTAAAAAACCCTCTCGCCTTTTACAGTTCTTTGAAACTCCACTATTTTATAAACTAGATGCATCCTGATTCATGAAACACTAAATAAAAGCCAACTAGATCAGTAAATTGTCTACAAAAAAATTTCCCTTCACACTATACTAAGTCAGCTTATTTCTGTAGATACAAAGAACAAATGTACATTTGTTAAACTTTAAGAAAAATCACTGAAATGTTCAGAGATAACTTTATTTCTAATTATTAAGATTAATGGTGCAATGCACTTAAAAGTATATTAACTACTAAAACCAAGCCAGTTTAAGTTGCCAAAAGCTCGATGAGATGGAATCACCTCATACAGATATTATAGAAGTTATTTGAACTTTCTACATCTTAAAAAAAGTATTACAAGAAAACTTTGGTTGACTTACTTATAAAATGCCATTTATTTATTTACTTACTTACTTATTTTTAGTGAGAAGGGCAGAGAGGAGGAAAGAGAGGGAGAAAAATCAATATGTGGTTGCCCCTCACTCACCCCCTACTGGGGACCTAGCCCACAACCCAGGTGTGTGCCCTGACTGGGGATGAAACTGGCAACGCTTTGGTTCACAGGCCAGCGCTCAATTTGCTGAGCCACACCAGCCAGAGATGTTTTCTATTTCATTTGTACATAATTTATGTGATTAAGGAAAGATTCTAAAAATTTTTTGTTATTTTTCAATTTCTCAAAGGTGTGAAAACCAGAGATAAATAAAATAAAAATTTCCTTTATTCCAATCTCCCAGAAGTGGTCACTTTACTGTTTTAGGCAAGAATTTTAAAAACATAGCATTCGGAGTGTAGTGTCCTTTCCTTTACCCATGGCAGATATCAATAATGAATCATGGTATTCTATCCTGGTGATTGTAGTATTTGCCTCACAATTATGAAGGCAGTACAGAATCAGTCAACATTTATGTACATTTCCATTATTTGTATATAATACTACACGACATATTTGCTGTTTTTATTTCTTACTTAAGAAGTCAAGAAAAGTATTCCCAGGTCATGAAGAAGTTTTTTTTTACAATATCACATTAAAAGGCAGCTTGGTATCCAATCGTGTGTGTTCTACTTCTTACTGTGGAGAGCTCCCCGGGAATTCAACATTATAAATAACTCTAGGATGAACACCCAGGTATCCTGTGTGCATATGAAATTCGTTTGCATTAAAATACTTCTGATACATATTGTTAAATGATTGTTAGAAGGCTTTTTGAAATTTTTTTTTGTTTCAAATATTGAGACTGTGGGGAATGGCAGGATCTCACGTATTTAGTCCATGAAATCTTCTCCAATCCTTTTTTAAAGTTTGCCTGAGGCAGGAAACCCAGTAGCTTTGTTTTGCCAACAGTTAAGGCTCTTGTATAATTAAAATTGCAGGAGGTACTCACCCGGAAAAGGAAAAAAGTTTTCGGTGGCCAAAACTTCCTTTCTAGCCAGAGGAGTCAAAAATAAGTTTTAAAGAGGAGACTGGGACATTCCAGTAAAAGAATTTATAAATAGGAATCCTAGAATTCCACACCTGTGCATACTAATAAATGTTAACAACATTCACTCAACTTTGTAAAGAGTAAAAGGTAGACGGATTTTAAGGAACCATGCTTGAAAACATTGTTGTTGCCTTTTATGTTTAGCCAGGTAACCACTGACAGCTTCAATTACCCGGCTACTATTATGCAAATGAAACCGAAGCCAGAAGTTGTGCACCTGTGCTTGCCTCTGGATTTAATATTTCTAATGAGTTCTTAAATCCTGTTCTACAGACAAGCATGGGAGATTTCTCAACTCAGATTACAGTAGAGCAGGTGAAAAGCTTTTCAAAAGGAGACAATGCTTTCAAGGAATTCAGTAAGGCGTAATATACAGAAGGTTTAGCTATAGTCAGATGGGAAATAGACACAACAGAAGTGTACTAAATTATGAAGATGTTTGTTAGTCTTGAGACGCTTTGCCCAGTGACATTAAAGTAATGAAAAGAAAAAGGTAAAGAACAGTACTGGGCTATCCATGGGTTTCTCCTGGTGGGAGGTCCTTCGTGCTCTCTGGGCAGCCACCCTCCACGCAGCTACAGCAGATCTGTGGTCTCTCCAGCTCTGTGGAGTTCCTTTCTGCTTTACAAATTGGGTTCAATTTAAACTTAATTTACAAAAAAAGCTCATTGCAAATAACACATAGATCTCTGAGTATCAGTGGAAATAGCGACAGAAACAATGATAGCCGCTAACCTGTAATTGATTGGCTCTTATCATGTGCCAGGCACAGGCTACAGGACTTCAGGGCATTGACAGAATTTACCTATATTGTGTTATTTAATCTTCACAGCAAACTTAACGAGAAGACAACAATTAATATTCTTTTGCAAACGAGAAAACAGAGCTTAGCTGGCCCAAGGCCACATAGTAATTAAGGGACAGAGCAGGAGACACTCCTAACTCGATTTAACCCTACAAAGAAGCAAGCAAGAGAAATTATGTCTCTCCCATCCCACATGCCAGTATATTGCAAAGAAATGAGCAAAAAAGTTAAGGAATTGATACGCACTAATTACTACTGTTTAATATCATATCATCGTTCCCTTCTGACAAATCTCCCAGCACTTAACAGTGAAGTATCTGGAAATGCATTGCATTCTTCCTAATGCTCATTTCATTTCTCTTATTTAAAAACCAGAAGTATTAAATGGTGACAAGATATTTCCAAAATAGCCAGATCTCCAACACATTAAATACTCAATTGTGATTGTAAGATGGCTCAAGTCTAAGTAAGTAGAAGACAAAAAGATGATAGGTCGAAACATCATATCTCTGTCTCTAAAGACCAATCAGTGAATTCATGCACTGTAATGGCCTCTTGCATCTTAATGGTCAGAACTGGGCCACATCTAGTTGCAGGGAGGCTGAGAAAGTGAGAATTTTTAGTTGAGCACATGGCCACCTTGACCAAAATCAGAGATCTATTTTTAGTGAAGAAGAGAATGAATATTCAATAAGTCACCATCAGTTGCTTCTTGCATACTAGAGTAGTCTCTGTTTTTTCTCTGCAGATTTTGAAAGACAATAAAGGACTATAATTTAGTATTATAATTAAAGTTGTAATTCTAAATTAAAAAATTATATCAGTGCAAGTTGTTCCTGGTATCCTAAAGTGATGGATGAAAACAAATCTTTAAATCCCACCACAAGCTAAAATATTAAAAACTAGAAAAATTAGTAAGTACTTGGTACAATGCTCTAAGAACATTTAAAATTATATTTTAAACATTAAAAAGGAACATGTATACTAAAGTATAGCAGTAAAAATTGTAAGTAATTCACGATTTTTTTATTTCACTCACATTTTTGATCCAATACATCCACAAACTCTTCGAAAGATACTTTCAATGAATGTCTAAAATGTAGCAACAGCTTTCTAATTTGGCCCTTTTAAGTCATGGTCCAAAAGCCAGCCTCATCTCTTGCCTAGATTATAAAACTGGTCTTTTAAATGGTCTACCCACTCCATCTTTTGTCTCTCAGCACAGACAGCAGTTACAGCCGTATTTGTAAAGTGTAAAGTATGTTTTGCCTCTGCTTTAAACCATTTAAAAGATTCCACTCTTTTTCAGAACAACCCTCCAGGTTCATACATTAACATACGAGGCCGTGATCTGCGCCGTCATCCACCCCCTCAGCAAAGATCTTGAATCGCATTTCCTAGCAGCTCTCACCCACTCTCGCCACTCCTTGGAGCACGTGTCCACACAGACTCTCTGTACAAGCCCACTCTCTGTCTGGAGCACTTTCTCCCCCAAATGTGTTTTGCTTTCTTCTTCACTTTCCTATCAGCTCTTCTGAATTAGCATCCTATGGATGAGGCACGGCCTAGTGACGCTATGAAAAATAAGGGCACAACCCTCTTCTCTAGCATCCATTCCACCTCTCCCCCTTTCTTCTTCACTGCCCAATCATCATGTCAAAAATAATGCTTTGTCTTGTCACCTGTTGATTGCCTCTTTCCTCTAGAGTCACCTCTATGAAAGCATGAATTTTACTTTGTGTTAACTAGTGAATCCTTGTGCCTGGGACATTGTTGGCAAATAGGAGATAATCACTGAATATTTGCTGGATGGTTTGATGGATATCACCATTTAAATAAAAAGAGAGGAAAAAACATATAGCTCAGAAATAGGAAAAAAAAACCTGGATTATGGCTTCATTAAATGCCTTGCTTTTTTGCCTAAGATTTCTACAACTGATATTCTCCAGAAAATACCGTCTTGGTAGCAGAGTACCCATATGATATATTTTAAAATTCCTTAAAATCATCTCACTTGACTATTTCAGGAAGTATTTGTATTTTATAATTAAAATATATACTATTTCTGAAAGAAATCTCCAATATTAATATTATATATTTTGCTACTCTTTGCATTTCAAATTTTGACACACTATGATCATAGTTTCAAATATATTTTCAAATATTTCTGTGATGTCATTGCAATCAATTCCAAAGCAAATATCAAGGAATTCAAATCTCTTGTGTCCTTCAGGTAAATATTTTCACCACGCCAGTGACTGTGTGACCTGTTTTGCTAACTAATGTGCATTTAAAAAAATTAGTTTTTATAGTCTGTAAGAAAAAATATTTCAACTTAGTGATTTATACAGTTTCTTCCCTTAGGTGACATTTATTTTCCCTTCACTGTCTTCAACTACTGTTTTCAAAATAAGAACAGACTATATTTTAGCAATGATTAAACCTCATTAATGAGATTCAAACAGCAATTAAGTTGCTTTAAATGAGTAAAACTATCAGCACAGATTGAGAGGGAATAAACAATCCAACACGCATACAGTACTGTTTTGAATATTCATACTGTGCTAGTTAATGTTTGGAAAATAAGGACATAGCTTATCATATATGACACAATGTGTTCCACAGATTCCAAAAATGAACCAGAGAAGGCTTCTCAAACTATTTACATGACTAAATTGAGACTTCAAGTCTGTCACATTTATTCCTAGGAAAGAATTAGAAGAGAGCCTATGAGGCAGAGGAAACAGTACAGGCAAAGGACTGCACATAAAAGAATATAGTACAGGTCAAGGTACATGTGACTGACTGGAGCTTGAAGAATTCAAGAACAGAGAGCAGGCTGCTGCCAAGTCCCAAAGGGTCTAGAAGGCATTAAGATAATGTCAGTGAGTTTTAGGAAAATTGCTTTTGCTACAGGTGGAATTTACTTTGAAATGGAGACCTTCTGAAGGAAAGGAAAGAAGGTTATAATAATTATCTGGTCAAGAGAGTTCCATGGCCTGAAATAATATAATTGGTGAATAGAAGTGAATGGATTTGGGATCAATAATATAGTAAAAGTGCCCTGGCTGGTGTGGTCAGTGGACTGAGCGATGGCCTGCAAACCAAAAGGTTGCCAGGTTCCATTCCCAGTCAGGGCATATGCCTGGGTTGCAGGCCAGGTCCCCAGTAGGGGGCGTGCATGAGGCAAGCACACACTGATGTTTCCCTCTATTTTTTCTTCTCTTCCCTTCTCCCTAAAAATAAATAAAATCTTTTAAAAATATATAGTAAAAGTGGTAGGACTTATGAATAGTTTGGGTAAGCTCAGACAGAGAAAAAATTGTAAGAATAAGGAAGAGAAATTGGCTTCTTCCATGGGACACTGGGCAGATGGTGATGACATTCCCTGACATACCAGAGGAAGAGTGGAATCTGAAGAAAGTAGGGTGAGGTTAGTTGAGGATATGTTGTCTTTGAAGTTATTGTAGGATATTCAAGGCCAAAACCAAGAAAGAATCCTTGTCTCTTCTCCTCCAATCCATGAGAAAATCC
>PVKM010003797.1:0-55449 GCA_004027735.1 Carollia perspicillata
ATTGTTTGTAAGTCTTTATTGTCCTTAATCTTGGTTGTACAAGGAGGCACAGTGTTTCCACCTATGCCTCCATCTTGGCTGGAGGTCCTAAATACACAATTTTTTATAAATAAATTCTGGGTTTTTTAGGATCTCCCCCGCTCATACTTAATGTCAGAGTTTATTCCAGCTGCATTTTTAGTGAAGGAGTCTAGGGATTCACAGTACTTTAGTTTATCTACACTTGTATAATTTTTATTTAGTTAGATATAAAAATTTAATTTCTTTAAGAAAAGTTGTGGTGGGTGTAATTCCTCTTGCTTTTTCTTCATCGAAAGTTGGGTCATTTGGGGTGGCGAACACACACTACAGTGCACAGAGGATGTGTTGGTGAATTATGTACCTGAAACCTGTATAATTTTGTTGACCAATGTCACCTCAATAAATTCAATAAAAAGAAATGTTGGATCATAGTCACACACTGAAGGATAAAATGTGCTTTTCAAGAAAATGGATTCAGGCTAAGATCATTCCATGAGAGATAAGGGAAATACAAACGTTAGTAGTTCTGAAGATTCAGATTTATTGAAACATTGCCATTTAAAACACAAAGAATCAGTCACCCACAGTCCAGTCCTTTGCTGGTGTTAAGGCACTGTTTGTAGAAATGTTTCCTATCTCATCTCTTCTAGGAATATATATATGTGTGTATATATCCTTATATACATACACAAAAGAGATACTTGTGTACACACATGCATTACATACACAAATAAATAAGCATAATACATGTATATGTATTATGTGTGTGTGTATAGCTGCCACCCAGCCATCAACTTCTCTTGGGAGCCATCTCTCCCAAGAGAAAAAGCCATCGCTTCTTTTTGGGAGGTATTAAGTACTTAGAGTGGTACTTATTCAACAAGTAGAAAACAAACTTATTTCAAGCCTAATTAAAGAACAAATACTGATGCTTTAATATGAAGCTATTAAAACTTCAAGAAAATCTGAGCAGTTCTTTTTTTGTTTTTAAGATGTTACTTATTTTTAGAGAGAGACGAAAGGTGGGAGAAAGAGGGAGAGAAAACATCAATGTGTGGTTGCCTCTTGGCACACCACCACCTGGCACGTGGCCTGCAACCTAGTCATGTGCCCTGACTGCCACCCTCTGGTTCGCAGGCCAGCACTCAGTCCACTGAGCCACACCAGAGAGGGCAGCTTTTCTTTACTCATATGTAAACTCGTGCCAGGTTGTGAGCCACAAGAAGGGTTCTGCAGTACAGAAACAACTGTCCGTCAGGGTTCTTTGGCTCAGGATTATTTTCTATAGTTTTACTCAAAAATTTCTTACTCTGTTTATGGTGAATTTCTTGGGTGAATGTAGTATATAACTTAATATTGCCTTGTTTATGTTAAACTCCCCAAAAAAATCATTACAGGTTCATTGGAATTGGTCCTTTCAGCTTTATAGCCGCCTATAAATGTTAAAGTATGCACTTACTCTATTCTGTGTTATTTCCTTTCCCAACCTACGTAATGAATTCAGAATTGGTTCTTGTTACCTGTTCTTTTAATCTCTTAAAAATGTTTTAATAAATATGTCGAATTTTTATTATGAAATATTATCTAAGACCTATTTTACTTTATATTTTAGGATATTGGTGCAGGAAAAGGCAAATACTATGCCGTCAACTTTCCAATGAGAGATGGTATAGATGATGAGTCATATGGGCAGATATTTAAGCCTGTAAGTATTACTAATTTTAAAAATCAAAATGAATTTGAAAATCCTATTAGATAATAACATTTGTTATGTTGTACATAGATTATCTCAAAAGTGATGGAGATGTATCAACCTAGTGCTGTGGTGTTACAGTGTGGTGCAGACTCACTATCTGGTGATCGACTTGGTTGCTTCAATCTGACAGTTAAAGGTAAGCAATTTAAAGGGTAATATGAGTAATGCCTGGCCAGGTAACTTAGTTGGTGAAGAGCATCCACTCAATATGCCAAGGTTGCAGGGGTTTTTTTGTTTTTTTTAATATTTTTATTTATTTATTTACTTTTATAGAGAGGGGACGGGAAGGAGAAAGAATGGGAGAGAAACATCAATGTGTGGTTGCCTCTCGTGAGTCCCCTGCTGGGAACTGGCCTGCAACCCAGGCATGTGCCCTGACTGGGAATCGAAACGCGATCGTTTGGTTTGCAGGCCCGCGCTCAATCCACTGAGCTACACCAGCCAGGGCCCAAGGTTGCGGGTTTGATTCCTGGTCGGGGCATATGGAAGAATCAGCTAGTGAATGTGCTTAAATAAGTGGAACATCAAATCGATGTTTCTGTCTCTCTCTCCTCCTCCTCCCTCCCTTCCTCTCTTTCTGTACCAAAATCAATAAATAAAAATTTTTAAAAATTAAATAAAGGGTGATAGCCCCAGAACTACTGTTAATCTTGTTCCCGTAAGATCTTGTTCTGGTCTTTTTTTTATTTTGTCAAGTTTATGTCTACATTTATGCATGAATAATTTTATATGGCCTGTTAGTATCAGCCAGGACAACTCTGTTTTTAGTGTTTTTGGTTGATTCTTTTGGTGTATCTTTCTCTGAATAATGTGCAAACTTTGCTACTTTTAATTTTTCACGTCAGCCTTGTCTGTTTACTGCTGTTAAGAAAGAAGATTTAGCTTCTTTTTATCACTTTATCCCCAGTGTGCACACACTCTTCTAATCTTGTATCTCCCATTTTTACCTTTTAAATCTGGTGTTTATGACAGAACTTTGTTTATGGTATTCAGTGTTTACAGTATGGTCAATAACATTAAAGTACATTTCAGCTTATCAGTTTTTCTTTATTGCATAACTTGCTCTTTTTGTCCAATATGTCATTTACTTAATTTTCTCTTTACATATTATTAAAAAGCTAGTGTCTGAGTAGCTTCATCTGTTCAGATGCGTTAAGTGTCCTATCAGTTTAACCTTGAAGGACACCTTTCTGATGTGGTCCTGTTTGCATGAGTATCCTCTCTAAACCTGGCAGAAAGTAAGCTGCTCTTTGCTTCTCTGTTGTATTGGCTCCCCTGGTTGCTATTTCCTCCCCAATTCCAACACTTAAATTGATCAAGGGTCGAAATCAACATATGATAGAAGTCCAGATCAAAATAACAAAAATGACTGTTATGGAATGAACTTATAGCAAATAAAAATAAATTTGAAGTTTTACTTAATGAGTTCTTAAAATCATTGTGGGTGTTATACATGATTTTAGAGTTGTTTTTCTTGTGTTTTTTTGGTAACAAGTTGATGTTCTGCTTTGAATTCTCTCATAGATGTGAAGAGTTCTCAAACAGAACTTTTTCCAGAATGACTATTAGCCTAAATGTAATTAAATAACTAAATACTAAAGATAGATATTAATGGCTATTTTATTTAATGTTAATTAATACTTGCTACCATACCTGGCAGCATTAGTTATGGTATAATGTATTATTCTGCTTTTTTAGGTTGAACTGTATGACATTCATTGCCCCTTTTCTGGGTAGGTTAATAATGCCCAAATAGCAGCCGCTTTATATTGTTGAACTTCATATGTGTTGGTAACCCTCTGTTGTCTCAAAATGCATATGATCTTCCACAAATGATCACCGGATGTACTCTTAAGATAATGTATTAACTGTCAGTTTTTCTGCTTATCTCTTTGAAAGTTCTCAGTGCTTTTTTAAAAGCAATAGCTTTTATAATTATACACTGCAGCATTTACTTATAATAATCTATATATTTTAACTGACTGATAGGATTTCATTTGTATGAAGCATATAAGATTTGTAATCCCAAATCTTAAACTTGAGTGTAAATTTTTCCCACTGTCATTCAGGTTTCTCAGGTCTGATTAAAAGTCAGTTACCTCTTTCTGCCTTTCCTTTCTGCCTTCATTTATGTTGTTACTGGTGTGTTCTGTCTCAGTCTTCATTTTCATAGATTTCAGCCCTTGAAGAAATCCCTTTATAGTAATTTTTATCAGTTTTTGAGATATAAAAAAAGCAAATTTCTTTGTTTACCAGCTATCCATACTAGAAGGGTCTATAAGTTCACTCTATGTTTCATTTTAAGAAATAGCCAAACAGTTACTATCTTTTATAAGAAAGTCATGTTTTTCTAATAGCAGTAATCAAAATTAGGTTGTGAATTATATAATACAACTACTGAAAAATACTTAATGAAGAGGCTCACAGTATATAATTATAAGAAAAAAGATCACTAAACTGTAACTCAGAGAATTGAAAGGGATTGTTTTTTAAAAAATAACTCTGGATGGTGGAATTTTATGTAGTTTTTCTTTTTCTATTTTTCTAAATATTTTTTAACAGGCATGGCTTTATTCTGTAATTAAAGTTTTTTTTCTTTATTTAAAAAGATTAACTTAAGTGCCTGAATATTCTAAAAAGTTACCAGTAACTTGTAAGTGATGATTAAATTATGACATCCAAAGGAAGTATTGTGTTTTTATATTAGGTTTACTCTATATTCACATTTGTACACATAGAAATTTGTTGAAGTTGTTTTTAATAGTAAGGAGTATTAATTTTATAGTCTTTGGTAGGAAAATTTTCCGTAATACCACTATTTAAAGATAACCTACAATTAAAATTTGTTAGCTAGCCTTCCATTGTACATAATGTTTATTGTTACTTGATTTCTTTTCCCCATGTAATCTCGCATGAATAGAACATCTTCACACATAACATCCTCTTGTGTTAATGAAAGTGGTATATTTATATTGTAATCTTAATATAGTTGTATGTTTGACTTCTCGGTCAGGAACACTTGCTAAAATAGCCACTATGTCTTACTGGATTTTGTGTTTCATTGTGAGACATGCTTTGATAAAAAGTTTTAGACTAGAACATTCTTGAAATTTTTACATGTTATTTAGAAAAGCCATTTGGGTTGATTAAAATTTTGTGTTTGCTATCTTTTTAAAATTTTATTTTTCAACTATAACAATGCAGACTTACTGTCACCTAAATCTCTTTGTTTTAGGTCATGCTAAATGTGTAGAAGTTGTAAAAACTTTCAATTTACCATTACTGATGCTTGGAGGGGGTGGATACACAATTCGTAACGTTGCTCGCTGTTGGACTTACGAAACTGCAGTTGCCCTTGATTGTGAGATTCCCAATGGTAAGTATTCTTATGATACCTTTATTGAATGAACTGTCAATGTATAAAAATAGATGGATGGATTAGATTTTAAAATGGTGAATAGGAGACCAGTCAGTTAATGAATTCACTTTGTGTTCGCTTTTAAACATTTTCCTTGGAAATATTTCTCAAGTTGAATCTGGATTTTTGTGCATGAATTTGTCTGAAAACTGAGCTTTTAATGTGTAACTTTATTTCATTGTTTTTAATAGAATTGCCATATAATGATTACTTTGAGTATTTTGGACCAGACTTCAAACTGCATATCAGTCCTTCAAATATGACAAACCAGAACACTCCAGAATATATGGAAAAGATAAAGTAAGACATCAGTGAATTGTTTTCATAAATATTTGCTACAACTTTAAGAACCTTTAGAGGGCCAAGTGCAGTAAGTTATTTTAGCTTTATACATAATTCCTTTGTCCTTTTCAAAAGCATTTGAAACCATAAAATTATTGATTTAATATTTTTAACATAATAGAAAATATATGGGTTTCATAGCTCAAAAATATTTTAATATTCTATCAGTTAGAATCAGTTTTTAATTTGCAAGGGGCACTATAATTTTATACCCTTGCTTCCCTCCCACCCCAAAAAAATTTTATTTATTTTTAGAGAGAGGGGAAGGGAGAGAAACATCAGTGTGTAGTTGCCTCTCGTGCACCCCCTGCTCAGGACCTGGCCCTGCAACCTAGGCATGTGCCCTGACTGGGAATCAAACGGAAGACCCTTTGGTTCTCAGGCCAGCACTCAATCCACTGAGCCACACCAGCCACGGCTATACCTTTGCTTTAAATGCAAGTTAAATGACATGTATTTTCATTAAAACATTTCAAAGCTTCGTGTTGAAGAATGAAATATTCAGAGAGACATGGTAGTACAGGCCTGGATTTGTTTTAGTACAGGCCTGGATTTGTGTTCTCTCTACCACACACTCGCTCTGTGACATTTGGCAAGGTAATTTGCCTTTGTGTTTATATTTTCTTAACAATGAAATAATGGAAGAAGAATTAGTACCTACAGTGTAAATTTTGAGGGTTAAATGGGTTCATAATATGTATAAATGCTCAGGGAATTTGTTCCTTAAGTCATAGGTTAGCTAAATAGGAAATTTTTGACTTATTGTTTCCTCTTAACATTTAAAAGGAACTTGAAAGTGAGTTTTGTCTGATAACTTTGCTTGTGTAATTTAGACAGCGATTATTTGAAAATTTACGCATGTTACCTCATGCACCTGGCGTCCAAATGCAAGCTATTCCAGAAGACGCTGTTCATGAAGACAGTGGAGATGAAGATGGAGAAGATCCAGATAAGAGAATTTCTAGTAAGATGGTGCCTTGATGTGTATTCTATTACAGTGTTCTGGTTCATTAAAATAACACTACAAACTGAAGACTTTCGATGCTCAAGAACACAACGGGTCTTGTTTCGTTAGCACACTGTTATTTTTGTCTCTTTTCCGTTTTTTATTTTACATAGTGTATCTTCCTTATGTCTCAGAGACTGGAGTGTCAGCAGTTTCAGTTTATATGACTATATATGATCAGAAGTTTCCACAAACTACCCACTTATGTATATTTGGGTATAGATTGAAAACTCATTTATTTAGAGTGAGTCGAAGGTCCTGAAACACCTTCTGTCTGATTCTACAATCTCATTGCACTTAATACAAGTGCTAGACTTACAACCTAATGGTATGCTGTTCATATAGAAATTGACATGTTTGGTATTAATGGTATATTTATTTTATCTACTTCCCCTCTGAGCTCTAAAATAAAAGGTTACTTTTTGAATTATGACATCACCCTTGCCTCCTATTTGAACAGTTTTTTTCCTCTGTAGTTTTTTTGAGATCCCAAATGTTTTTCAAACAGTGTTTCTTTGAATTATTTCTTTCTGTATCAAAGCTAAATTTTTAGTATTTAGCAAACCATGCATTCAGTTCTAATCTTGAAATTATTAAGTATCTGTTATTCTGTACTTTCAATGTAATGGCTGATTACTACTTTTGTTAAAACTGTAATTAAATTTTTTTATATATCAGTTCGAGCATCAGACAAACGGATAGCTTGTGATGAAGAATTCTCAGATTCAGAGGATGAAGGAGAAGGAGGTCGTAGAAATGTGGCTGATCATAAGAAAGGAGCAAAGAAAGCTAGAATCGAGGAAGACAAGAAAGAAACAGAGGACAAAAAAGCAGGTGAGGTTTTTTTCCAGTAAATGTGTCTTAAAATTGTAATTTTTTAAAAAGTGAGCTGCACTATAGGTTTTATGAGATCCTGAAGTCAGTTGTACAAGTGTTAGAGGTGTGCAGTGCTAGGTAGATGACTTTTTCCCAATTATCTTTTATTTAGAGCTCTCTAAATGTTAATCACATTTGCTTTTGTAATGTAGGAAACCTTCTTGCCTTCTCTTAGTTTATATGGGCTTAACATAGTGAACATTGTACTGTGGTATAGATTAAGGGAGAGAAGACAAAGTTATTATAGATGCATTTACAGTGTGTGAGCAAAACTGAAATCTAAGATAATTTTTAACTCCCTAAAGCTTATTTGCTGGGAATAAAACACAAGAAGATTACATTATCCTTAGAACACTTTGATCATTTTGGGAAAGCTCAGATAATAGACTTTCTTCAGAATTGTTTGAAGAAAACATAAAAACTCTAATAGACAGGAAGGGATATTCATAGCATATCTTGACACATCTACTTCTGTTCTTTTACTTGTGGATTTACTCCTCGAATATACTAGTCTCTACCATTTTTTAATTTTAATTTCCCAGTGTATTACAATTATGGCTTCAGTCTGCTCTTCTGTCCTGCTTGACATCCGTAGTTCTAGTTGTGATTGAGGTAAGGAGGACTTGAGCTTTAGCTGTAGGATTTTTCTACTATTTTTCTTTTTTTCCTCACTGTCAGTGTGTCGTCTTCTCCATCCTTTTTTGGTTTCTTCTCCTTTTCAAATCTTTTTTCTTTGCTTTTCTTCCAAATGGGAAAGTAGGTACACTGGGATGTTTGTCTTTCATTGCTGTGTTAGCTAAAAATGACTGTACCTCTCGATCTGTCCTAATGGCCTGGTACTAGATTAATCTTAGCTGCACACTTCTGTTGCTGATATTAATTGATGCTTTTTTTAAAAAAAAGTTTTTTATAATATTATTCTTATGGGGCCTTGCAATTGTTAAAATCCCTTGGCCTACACATAAAATATTACCATAGAAAACTTCTTTAAAAATTTAAGTTAGGGCCATTCCTTTTCTTTCTTTCCCTAATTCTGTTTTTGTACTTTTTAAGTTTACATATTGAAAATTAAGCCAGAGGTCAAAACAAATGTTAATGTCCATAAGTTTATATTCTACCTGAGACCAGACTCATGAAGTGTCTATGTAGAATGCCTAATAGCAATATTTATAATTTACTGTATCTTTATTATTAGATTATTGCCTCACGGCTTTGGTTATTTGCTTATTTAAAGAACATACTCAGCCCCAGGTGGTGTAGCTCAATCCAGGTGGATTGAGTGCTGGCCTGCAAACCAAAAGGTCGCCAGTTCAATTCCCAGTCGGGGCACATGTCAGGGTTGTGGCATAGATCTCTAGTTGGGGGCATGTGAGAGGCAACCACGCATTAATGTTTCTCTCCCTTTCTCCTCCCCTTCCCATCTCTAAACAAAAAGTATTAAACTTAATGGGAGTAATTTCAATTTTAAAAAATAAAATAATCACATTTGGGCTATTTTTTTTCAATCTTGAATTACCATTACTCCTACCATTTCATTTTATTACTGTGTTAAAGTTTTAGTATTTACAATGAGGGTTAAAAACAAATGATACAAACAATAGGGTTTAGCCTCTGCTATGTCTTTGGGCTCATCTTATTGAATTCTCCCTCTTCTGATAGTACTTGAGTCACATTGGTCTTTCAGTTCTTACCACCAACCTGCTAATTCCTTCTTATATCAGAGTTCTTTTTTGTTTTTGTTTTTTAAAATATTTTTTAAAAGATTTTTGTTTATTTTTAGAGAGAGAGAAAGGGAGGGAGAGAAACATCAGTGTGAGAGAAAAACATCTGTTGGTTACCTCTCACATATGCCCCGACCGGGGAACTGTACCTGCAACCCAGGCATCTGTCTGCCTCAACCGGAAATCAAACCAGCAAGCCCTTGCCCTGTGGAACGATACCCAACTAACTGAGCCAAACTGTCTAGGGCATTGTGTCAAAGTTATTTTAAGTTTTCCCTCTGTTCAAGACACTTCTCCCCTTTTTTACCCATGAGCTATTCTTCAAAAAACTTTCAGATGTCACTTTCTGTAGCCCTTTCTGATCGCTTGAGTGCTGTGTTCATGTCCCCTGGCTTTACAGCTTCATAGCACATAGTCCATCTGTAATACTGAGATCCCACAGAAGCAAAACTTCCAAGAGGACAAGGACTGTTTGTTACATTGGTACCACGAACTTCTGTCATTTAGCATAGCACCTAACACAGAGTCTGTTCAGTTATTGAATTCATAAATGGTAAGGTTATATATGACAGCTTTTTATCCTTTAAGTAAGGTATACTTTAAAATGTGTTAAATTTCAAAAGTATTTTTTATTTCAAAATAGGTTTTAACCTCTTCTAATTTTTGTTATAGATGTTAAGGAAGAAGATAAATCCAAGGATAATAGCGGTGAAAAAACAGATACCAAAGGGTAAATTACATTACTTACCTTGTCATTTTTATATACTATACGAATAATACACCCAATTACTTGGGTATGCATTCTTCTTAGAGGTCCTGGGCTGAGCCTGAGAACATCAGTAAGCCGTGTGAGGTGCTCTGAGTTTTGTCTGTGCTGGCACATAAGATGACCGTCAGTTTACATGTCATCTGCTTAGCTGCCCATCTGTCATCAATGTAGCTTGCTTAAAACCACAAAGATGAAATCACTAGTCAGTGTTATAACTGAAGAATTTATGTTCTTTTACATAGTTTATCTGAGACCTTTTTTTGCTATTTGTACAGGCACTTGATGGTCTTCTGCAGTGCTTGTTCCTATATGTAGGATTTCATCCTTTTGCAAGATGGGTACATTTAAGAAACTCTGGGCTAGCCTTACTTTTTTTAAAAAACATAAAATTTTTATTGTCAGCTTATTTAACTGCTTGAGCACACATAATGTTGTGCTAGCCTTTATCGGATAACTTAAAAAAGATTCTAAAACTACTAGAAATATTAAGGCAGGCAGTCAGTACTTCAGTTGTTAAGGCGCTATTATCAGCTTTTATGTTTCTTGGCATGAGTGTGCAGGACCTGTACTTAAACTGAGATCGTACTATTGTTAATATTTCATGTTGCCTCTTTTAACAGAGCCAAATCAGAACAGCTCAGCAACCCTTGAATTTGAAAGTCTCCAGTTTCAGAAGACATTAAAAAAGAAAATATTGGGAAGAAAATGTTTCTTTTTTGAAGACTTATGGCTTCATTTTATACTACTTTGGCATGGACTGTATTTATTTTCAAAGTGGCTTTTGTTTTCGTTTTTCTTGGCAAGTTTTAGTGTGAGTTTCTAATTATGAAGCAAAATTTTTTTCCACCATGCTTTATGTGATAGTATTTAAAATTGATGTGAGTTATTATGTCAAAAACTGATCTATTAAAGAAGTAATTGGCCTTTCTGAGCTGATTTTTCCATCTTTTGTAATTATCTTTATTAAAAAATTGTACTTGGATTGTCTTGTCTGTTTTTTTATAATATGAAATTCTTCTTCAGAGAGGAATGACATAACCATTTCTATAGAATTAGAAAACGTGAGAGATGAAAGATACTGATTACAGTTCAAAGACATCTATTTACTATTTCTGCAAGAAAGTATTTACAGTAGTTACTATTTGTAATGGAATAGGAGTTCTACCATCTTGTCCTGTATAGGTTAGCTCAGGGGTGCTAAGCTCGTTTTCACCTTGGGGGGCCACATCAGCCTCACAGTTCCCTTCGAAGGGCCGAATGTAATTTTAGGACTGTATAAATGTAACTACTTATTATCTAGGCGCAAGGAGGTGGCGCTGCCACCGGGTAGAGAAACAAGGCTCCGGGTGGATAAAACAATGTGGAGGCCCTTGTGTTCGCCACCTGTGGGTTAGCTAGTCAATATCAGTGATTTCACATCTCATAATCAGTTATGTCTGAAATTAATAGTACAAGCTATATAATTGTATAGTACAAGCTAACAATAGGCATTATCTTTGAGCTGAACCAAAGATTCCCCAAAATTGGAAATGGAAGTTATGAATTGAAAGAAGAAACCCGTAACTTCAATACAGATTCTGCCAACCCCTACTATATAACAGGTAAATGAGTTAATATGGTTATGTTTGACCAGAATTTTCCTGTATTTATTTTAAGCAGACAAACGAGGTAATTTCTAAGATGTACAAAGGGGAAGTATTTTAGGGACTTGCCAAAATTAGTGAAACCGCTTTTTGGCCATGCCCAAATTGATTCTTTTGAGATAAAACTATAGCATGCTAGCAGACAGATCAGTCAAAAATGATGGTAAGCCCAGTGTTTGATGGGAGGTATTTCAGGCATTGGCAGAAGTCCCTGGATTTTTGTAGTGAACAATCAATTCAACCACCATGATTTAACAGATTTTACACTTTGGGCATGTCCGCTTCAAGTTTTTCCATTAACTTTCGCAGGAGGAGTTGAAGCACTCTGCACTTCTCCGTTTTATCCCCCTCCTGCTCTTCAGAAGGGACCAGTGTTGTGAAATTGTGCTTATCTTACTCTTGTTTTTACTCTCACCGTGTATCTGTCAGCATTTTAATTTTTATGACATTCGGAGTGATGGAACTGAGTCCTTTATTAAGGAAGTAGTGAAATGTAGGGTTTGTGAAATATGGTATCATATATTTACATAAAACTAAAGCCTAAAGGTATGAGACAAATTCAGCCAGGTCAGTTGGTACAAGAATACACAAACCAGCGATATGTTGAAATGACCAAAAGATGCCTTGGGAGAACAAAAGACCCCATTTGTAATAGCAATCCAATTTCTAGAAGTGAAAGTGGAAAGCTGTGGTTCTGGTGTATAATGAGAAAGATCAGTGCCGCAGATGTTGAGATAAAACACCCTAATACACGGGAATTAACACTGGATAAGAACGAAATTTCCTTCTAGATTATTCCTTGAATGATGTTGGAGTAATGGACAGCCATATTGGGGTGGGGGGAATGTATTATGACTTAGACTAGGAAAATCTAATTGGAAAGGGAAGTTAAAACACTAAGAACTGCTACCTTCCTGGGCATGGCAGGAAACCCAAGGCCTAAGACAATTGACATTTGACTACAATTTCGTAGGCTAACATTTAAAAGTGAAGTGGTGGGATGCTGAGTATTTGAGATTGCAAAAGCTCACACAGTTCAGAAAGTCAATACCCAAAGATAGTACAGAAAGGGTGTTTTTTTAAGCACCAAGGATACGAGCAGTTGAGGGCAAAATACTTTTAGCTCTTACATATGAAAAGATCTTTAACCTTAAAAGTTATGATGATGCTTTTTATTTTTAAGCGAATTTTTTAAACCTGTCATAAATTTTAAAACATTTGTGGACAAACATTTGAGGAAATTGTCCTTTCAGTAGGGTAAGTCGGCATAACCCTTTGAGCTTAATTTGACATTATATCAAAATTATAAATACGTGTAATCCAATTCAAAATTCCATTTTGGAAAATTAAACAATTGGTGAAGAGTCAGAATTTATGCAACATGTTTTAAAATAATAGAAGATGAAAACAACCTACGTGATCAGTAAAGGGTGGATGGGCTGAATACAGTACATGGGAAGATGTTCAAGATATAACAAGTGAGAAAAGGCAAGGGAGACATGGGACACAGGACATACTACCTTTTGTGTAAGAAAAAGTACACAGGTACACAAATAACATCCAAGAAACATGACTATGAATCTGGTGCCATTGGAATGTCAGCTATTTTCATGGAAGTTGAATACTAAACCATGTAAATATATGCAAGCGTGTAATTTCTGATCAAAAGAATAGGAATTTTACACAACCTTACAGCTTATCCATGTCTCACTTGGGTGACTTGCAGATACATTCTGGTCAGTGTTGCTGGTACAACAGTGACGATCTAGTATCATTTCTTACAAGGAGAAAGACTTGCCACGTGGCTAAAGCCCCAACACCAAAGATAAGATAAAAATCATCTGGAAAAAATGGTGTCCCGATTAAGGTAAAGTAGCTATCAACTGTTACTATCATTTCATTTTTTTTAAATGGCACTTTAAGACCTCAACCCTGGGGGAAAAGTTCCTTTCATAAATGAAGACTTCCTGTGTTGTCCTTGATTTTTCTCATTTCTTTGTGGCATGAATTAATGCTGGTTATATAACTAATCTTAGCTTTTCAATCAAAGCTACTAGTAATGGAGGACTCAAATTTGGGGAAAATTTTAGTTTCAGGTAATAGCTAATAAGCTTAGTAATCAATGTGTGTAAAAGCTGTTGTTCCAGGAACTGAAGGTGTGACCCACCCTGACTCCAGGAGACCGTAGGCAGTTCCATCTTTGTGCCCAGGGAGGACTGCAGGCAATCAAGACAGAATCTGAGCCACTGTACTCCAGGGTGAGATGCCCTCTGCCCAGGACACAGATGGGAGAATGCTGCAGCTATATTTTCTCTGAATTCCAAACCCCTTACCTACACTTTTCTTCTAATAGAAAGGGTTGGTTAAAATGGAATTTAAGATGATCTCTTATGGTACAAACCCACAGTCTTCTCCGATGGGGGACCATCTGAATAAAGCGCTCGTAAAGATGCAATCTCTGTCTCTGCTTACTGGGTCTGGTAAGTGACAGGCGGCACGGATGCCAGCTTTTCTGGGTTCACTAGCATTCTGTCCGTAAGAGATTCTTTGAAGTTCTTACACTGAAGTAATTTTAACCTGCATCTGGTTTCTAAGGCTACTATAGGAATACTGCTGAAGCTTCTCTGGTATCGGGGATTCATAACATTTCTTACTTATATTGTGATACCAATGTCAACGTAAGGCATTCAAACCTTTAGAGAATTTTCGTGGAGTTTACTTGAGCCAAACTGACTACGATTGCTGGGAAGCAAAATCTCAGTGGATTGAGAAGTGCTCCAGATAAGGGCAGATTAGCACCTTATTTCATACATTACAATCAGGAGGAGACAAGGCGGTTACCTGAAATCTGTTGGTGGTAGATTAGGGAGGCAGGAGAAAGCAAAGCAGGGTGTGGCGGGGATCCTCTGGGATTGGGTAAAAGGTAAAGTGATAAGAGACTTTTACAGAGGTGGGTAAAGGATAATGAACAGTAAACAATTAACATGATAACAATAACAAAGGAGGGGATTTGTGTTAGCTCTAGTGGTTGCGCCAAGGGTTTTTGGAAAAAGGGAAATTACCTTGACATTCCAAAAGTCTGTTATCATAGATGTGAAAAGATAGGCTCAATTAAGGTAAGGATTGGCCTTTGGGAAAAATCCAGGCTTTTGTAGGGCTTGACTACCGGCCCACGAACTGCTTTTAGTTAGGAAGTTTTCATTTCAGACCACCTTGTGGTTACTTTAGGTCTCAGTTTGTAAGGCTGCCACGCAGGCCTCCCCTAACAGGTTAGCACGTGGCCCCTTTTCTTCCACTCAAACAGGATGGGTTTTCAGGGTTTTACCTTGAAACTGATTTGTCTGCTATACTAAGTTTCAAACACTTAAGATCCCTTTTTCTTTTTCACCATAATCTTGTGCGAGTTACTAACTTCTTTGTGCCTCAGTTCCTTCTTATTTAAAATAAGGACAATAATAATAGTCCTTACCTCATAGGATTGTGAGGATTGCGTTTGTTAATGCTCTCAGTAAGTGTTGGCAGCTGTTGTGGTGGTGGTTCTAATGTTCGGTTCAGGAAGGTAGGCGGGCAGTTAATTCTTCAGGTATTCTTTAAATACCAAATGGATTTCACTTGAGCCGTTTTGTTGCCTAGTAGTATCAAAGTACTAGGTCCTGGTGGATAGAGAAGCAATCTTTTGAGAACAGAATTTTAGCAAGGACACTAATAAGGTTTGACACATTTAGGGGAATCTTAATGCCACTACAATTTACTTGAAGATAATCTGTTAAGCAAATGGTTATGAAGGAATTATGGAAAAAAATAAGACATTTTTATTGGCTATTTACATGAGTAGCAAATGTTAATGGGATGATCAGGATGATCAATGCTCAGGAGGGTTAACAGTATTTAGAAGCCACTCAACAATTGCTTGCTGCACTTCTCTACTCAGCCACAAGATGGTGATATTCCATCGTTTAAAAATTTTTCTATTTTGCCTTTTCCTCTTGTTAGTCACTTGGTCCATTTAACAAGGTGAATTAACAGGTTCTTTTGAATGCAATATTGAATTCAATACTATTTGAATTAAGCTACAATTTGGTGTACTGATTTGGGTTTTTCTTCAAGTAGAACAATTATAACACTAATTTTAACTTTACATCCATATAACACCTTAGAGTATATACTAGAAAATGGTCACCTGTGACTTTCTAGTCAAAAGTGGAGTAGAAATGATTATTAGAAGCAGAATAATTTTCTGTTTTGGATGGGGGTGGAATCATTTAATATGAATAATGGAAAAAGTAGAATTGAAATTTATTTCTAGGAAAAGTAGATCAGTGTAGTGGAATTAATATTCAGAGGCATTAAATTCTTGTTCCACAACTTCTGTCACTAAATACTTAGCCTCTTTAATCTATGAAATGATGACATTTTACATGTCATAATTATCACATCATGACAGAGAAAACATTATCAAAAAAAGCATACAATGCTTTGTGGTTAGAATTATTAATAAATTCTCTTCTGGTAGAATAAATTATGAGGGACAGATTCCTTGATTAGATTCTGTTATTTGCTCTTTTATTTAATAATTTATGAATACTTAGAAGTTGAGTTAATTGAGTGTAAGTTAAGTGTAAGTTAATTACTGGTATTTCTAAAATAAGGTAATTTCTGAATAGGTAACTTTTTTTGGCCAGGCCCACCTTGTGCCCAGTGGGGTATGTGTTTAGGAATGAGTTGAATGAGTTGAACAATGTTATGAATTGAAATCTGAGACTCTAATCTCTTTTGAGTTGGAAATTTTTGGTTCCATTGGTAAATGAGAAGCTTCTACATTTCTCATGTATTATGTAACTTATCGGTTTATATTTTTTCAGAAACCAACATTTTGAGGGACAAGGGATACCAGGCAGAGGGGGCCAAAGGGGGAAAATTGGGACAACTGTAATAACATAACCAATAAAATATACTTTTTAAAAAAGAGAAGAAAAAGCTTGATAAACTAAAAAAAAAACAACATTTTAAGGGTGACCTCCATTCATGTGGTATATCCTTAATAGGCTGATGTACAGGTAAAACTTTTCAATAAACAGGCAGATATAGAAAGGCAGGTCTTCAGTTAGAAGAGAAAACATTATCAAAATTGCTTCTGCTTAAACACCAACAAAAGATCATCTTGTTTTGGCAACCAGTAAACTGATTTAAAAAAACAAGAATTTCTGCTTTTGCTTTTCAAAATTGCACTCACACTTTGACCTTAGGTGAGAAAGCTAGTTCAAAAATCTCTGTATTCTGAGTCTAACAGGAGAGTTTGAACTTGTGTTGCCTTGACTGAATTCGGGTGAGTTTGACATCTTTGAGGGCACCTGCATGTCCTTGGGTGGTGGAGAGTCATCAGTTTGAGCAGCCACACTCTGAATGGGCAAATGGGCTGAATGGGCTAAGCCGGCTGGATTTCCGATTTTCATAGGAGCTTCTGGAAATGGACATACACTATTTTCCAGGAAAAGATTTTTTTCTACAATCCAGAGCCCAAACTATTATTAGCTGTCATTCTCCCATCAATCTCCCCATCAATCAAATGCAAATAAAACATCTTTTTCTTTGCAAATAAAATTTCCTGTGGTAATTGTTTAAAGTATTATTTCCAGACACATTTATTTATAGAGTTTAATGTTTACAGGAAAAGGCTTAGGTCCAATTTCTGTGCTAATCCTTTTTGACGGCAAATGCCATTTTGAAATCTGCTTGAAACCCAATTTAAGGTATGATATATCTTTAAGTAAATGGCAATACATTGGGCTCTCTTAACTTAATGATCCTTCTTCTATCGTATTTCTATAGTCAGAAAACTCTGGAAGTTCATTTTATTTCATATCTATTTATGATGTGGTGGGTAATAAATCTGATTGCCCAAATAAAAGGGGGACCCCCACAAAACTAGAATTATCTTCTGGAAGGCATGCTCCTTGTAGTACAGGCTCTCCCCTCTAGGTGATCATTCTAGGAACCCATCTGTATCGGTGCACCAGCTGGCGTTGCTGTGAGAGGCTGTGTTTGGCTTCAGTGAATTTTTTTTTAAGACAATGCATTTGCCCATTCCAGGATGGGTGATTTACAAGTGTACCTGCCCCACACTGCTGAGTATTCAGCAGTTTGACCAAAAACAGCATGACACCCTTGCCCCACCCTCCCTATTCACCCGTTCCTGCCCCAAGCAACTTTTCTTTTCGTTTCCCTGGATGAAAAAAATTCCTGGAAGTGAACTATTTTGCCAATATGGAAGAAATGAGACAAAAAAAAAATGGCAGAAGCACCAAAGGCATCAAAATCAATGAGTTCAAAAACTTTTGAGCAGTGGGAAAAAAGTCTCGATAGGCATATGGCATCAAATGGAGAGCACTTTGAAGGTGGCTGGAGTTTAAACATGTAAGAATAAATGCACAATTTTTATGAATAAATTTTGTGAGAGGGTTGGACCCCAATAATTATGTAAGGCAGGTGGCTTATCTTAAAGTTGTTTGCGTGTCTTCCCTGACCGCCAAGCACCATCAGCACCTGGAGCAGCAGCCGACGAGGGTGCGGCACTGGAGATCACAAGCAGAAGGCCAGACCCAGCCTGCACGTACGGCTTTGCTTTGGCCTACCCATTCAAAGCTCTGCCTCACTTCACTGATCTGCAAAACTTGTTGCATAGCGACTGACAAATAACCATGGTTTTCACTTTTACCCGAGGCAGACATCACAAACTGATCGCTGCTTTCTCGCCGTGATGCCCTTCGCAGCCTAGACACCCACCACGACTAGTCGGGCCTGGCGCTGAAGATAAAACGTGTTTGCCATCCCTGTCCTGCAAGGTCCTTCAAGTCCAAGATCGACAGTGGACCTTTATGATTTTATGCGTAATAGGTTTGTAATATATTTCTTGGTTGTTAAATATGATATGTTCATTAGAAAGTCTCTAAATTTTACAGTCTCTAAATTTAACATTTTACATTAAAATGTTAATCTTTTCCTCACATCTAAACATTTACCAACAGAGATTCATTTTAAACTTTTAAATCAGTTCTTAGGCCAAGAGGTGCTGTTGCGATAATGTAAAGGTCACAGAGACTGGGGTCTCCCTGTGTCAGAGCCCAATCAGGAGAGAGAAACCACACTAATTTGAACACGAAACATTAAATATAATCATTTATTATAACAGGATTGGAGTAATGAGGGTTTGCCGAGTAAAAACCAAAGAGAATGCTAGAGAGAGAGAGAGAGAGAGATCTAAACAGCAAGTACTACCCCCAGTGCTGAGAGAGAGAGAGAGAGAGAGAACCCAAAGAACACACCACCCCCACCCAAGACCGAGATCTAAACTCTGGAGAGGACACATTTATGGCTCACTGCATAACAGAGGTCGCTGGGGTATTGCATAAGTGGAACTTGCCAGGAATCTTCCCTATAGGATGCTAGGGAATGCCTGTCATGGAAGGGTGCCTTGTGGGTGGAACTCTGCCATGAAAGTGCTTGAGCTGCCTGAGTGGGTACAGGAAAGCCACTGGCTGCTGGTGCTGCTGACCACTGTGCACGACAAGGGCCACCTGCTAGAGAACCGACCCACCGGTGGTGCAGGAGCCAGGTGTGGAGAAGCTGCCTGTGCCGCAGATGTCAGGTGCTGGAAAATGCTGCAAGGAATCTGCTGAGATCACACCAGAACCATAGAAGAAAAGCCCCTTCCTCCTCTAGCACCCTGTGCTGACGGATCTTAGTGTGGTGAGTACTTAAAAGAATCAACTAATATTTCAGGGCAGGCAATGAAGGATGTATCTGAAGCTGAGAGGCAATAAGCTGATAACTGACCTGTTCCTCTTTCCAAAGACTTTTGTGTGCAGTGTTGTGTTGGCTGTTGTGAGCAATGCAGTGGTAAATCAGCCACTCTCTCATGGGCTCAGATTGGCTAGATTTGAGTCATTTGCCTTGCCCTCCATTCCCTAGAAGCAAATCCATTCTTCCTTCCTGCACAACTATTACTTCTCAGCCACTATCACCACCAGTTGGTTTCCTCTGTTATGCCTTTTGAACCTTTGCTAGTAATTGCCTAACACATTTCTGTGTCTCTAGGAGCATTGAGTTTGAGTGAAGGTTAAAAAGTGAACCTGTCTGGTCTTGGGGTATGAGCCCTAGACAGATGAATTGTTGGTTGTTGCCATAGAAAACAGAGGGAACTGTACAACGAAACTTGTTTTAGAACACTTGTTGAAGCCAGACGACATCAGAGTAAACCATGTCTACTTATGCACTGAGCCTAATCAGATAGTATAAAGGCCACTGAAACTGGGCTCCACCACTTACTATCTTCGCGAACTTGGACAAGTTTCCTAAACTGCCTGAGCCTCAGTATCCTCATCTATAAAATGGGGACAATATCCATATCAGACAGATATAATGAAATTAAATGAGATATGAGTTAATCTTTGCTCCTTTCTAAAAATCCCACTAATATATTAAAAAGGAGCAAAGAGAAATCCAGAAGGAGAATGGAAGAGGAGACCACAGTAGAAAAGAAATGGTCCTTTTGGAAAGTTACGGACAAGTAGTGACTGAAACCTACCCCTGCAAGGGTAGATGGCAGGAAGCAGTCATTTCTTTGCCAAATCTGCTTACAAATTTTTAATAACCCCTCCCATCCAGAGGTGACGTCTGTGTTGTCTCCACTTGGATCTAGGTTAGCTTATTACTGCTTCAACCAAAAGAGTACAGAATTGACACTATATGACTTTTGAGGCTGGGTCATAAAAAGACCTTTCAGTTTCTTCTTTTGCTCTTGGTACATGTACTTTGGGGGAACCCAGCCACCATAACTGCCCTGCTGGTGAGGCTCATGTAGATGCCACCGTTCATAGTCCCAGCTGAGCCCAGTCTTCCAGCCCCCAGCCCCACCTCCAAGCACCAGGCACATGAGTGAAAGCCATTTTGAACCCTCCAGCTCCGCCCATGGTCCAGTGAGGGCCAGTGAGCCGCCTCAATTAGTCCACAGAGGAGCAAACGGTTGCCCAGCTCAGCTCTGAGTGGAGCTGACCTACTCTGCTCAGACTCTGACTCTGAATGTCGTGCTGCCGCCCGAGTGGATGGATGCCTCCTCAACCTGCTCTGTCCCTGATAACGCACTTTGAGGCCCGTCCAGGTGCAGGCACCTACCTTGGCCTGCTGTTCCTCCTAGTCGTTGAATCAATTTTTTTTTTTTTCTGGAAAGAGAAGCTAAAAGAAGGGAAGAGAGTGAGCAAAAAGCCCAAACTGGAGTTTTGTCTCTTGTCACTGCTAATGCCTGACTTCAGTTAACCTCATTTCTAGTTACCTACCCCAGCATGGAGTAGGTATTATTTATTTTTGTGGGAGAAAGCTGTTCTGTGGTCAGTAAATTAGAGGAATGTGTGTGAATGGGCTAAATACTTTTGCATCTTTGAATATCTTTTTCTTTCCTTCCCTGTCTTCAGTTCACCGGCATTTGTTTCTTCCTCTGTAATGTCTTCCAAATGTGTCCACTTCAAATCATGTATTAACATCGAGCTTCTGTTATATACTAGGCATTTTAAAACCTGTAATTCAGTCTTCACAAGCATTATGTATATTAATTTCATATCTTTTTTCTAAGTAGAGAAACTGAGGTTCGGAGAGGATGGGTATCTTCCCGGTTAGGAGCTAAGAAGTGATTAAGCTGTGATTCCAGCAGTTCTTTCTGACTCTCCCGTCCATGGTTTTGCTAGTGGCACATGCTGTTTTCTTTCGGTTCCACGGCAATGACCCTCCTCATTTTCCCCAGGGGCGACAGCATGTCTAGTTTATCTTCCTTTCCTCCAATCTCTTTCTGCTTCAGTCCACCCTGCTACACACTATATGCCCTGCTGCCCCGGTCAATTTCTCTGCAACCCATATATCCCCCACACCCGAGGCCCCAGTACCTTTTGATTTGATCTGGTAGGTGAGGGAGCTTTGAGGTTCCCCTGGCTTCACACAACTTTACCTGTGGGGGAAAAAAGTCTGCTTCCATTACAATTTTCAAAGAAAAAAATTACAAATTAACAGAAGAAGGTGAGGCAGTTACAATCTTCATGAGTACTTGAATATGAGGCCTCGAATCAGGAGGGATTTAGGGAGGCAGAGGACGTGGACTGGGGAGGAGCCGGTGGTCCTGGTATTGCCTGCCCTCCCTTCTGTTCCCGCCCCCTCGCTGAGGGAGGGGCGTGGCTCCCTGCGGTGCAGGAGACCAGGTCTGGAAAACCCACCAAAGAATCCACGATGGAAAATGGGAAGAGGAAACTGTTGTTTTGATTAAGTGAATATTTGAAATTATTTCATTCCCAAGAAAAATATCCCAATTAAAGTGCCAAACATTCAGGATTCACAAACAGAAAACAGATGCAACATGTGTTCCGTCTGAAAATGACTTGGGAATAACTCTCCCGAAATTGTGCGGACATTTTTAAACAATATAATTCATAACAGAGCTCTAGAGGGGTTTCTAAGAGCGGACAAAGGAGCACTATACACACATTTAGCTGTCCCTGGAGTATGGGCAGTACCGAGTGTCACACATACATGTCCACCATTTAGCTCTGCAATTTCCACATGCTTTTTAAGTGACTGCATTTCTGATTACATTGGAGACTGAAATCTGTTTTTTAGAAATATATATAGTGGTAATGTTTTTAGAACCAAATTATAAAAATAATTAACCAGTGGAAAATATTTTTTTTCTACTTCTCAAGTTCAATGCTTTCCTAAAAAAAAAGTTCTGCTTCCTGATTTGGAAAATGAACTTGGGGCCAAGATTTACTTTCTCTTAGAAAGGAAACTTCAAAACAGTTTTCTCGTCCTTTGATCCTTTTAGAAAAATGAAGCTTATCACTCTTCACAAAAGTCTGATAATTTCTTGCATTCCTTTTGCATCGACGTAAAAGTGTTTTTAAAGCACACAAAATAGGATTGTAGTTGTTGTCTTTTTTCAATTTGCCATTAGGATGACTCAGTTTTAGCCAATCTTCCATCCAAGTGAATCAGAAAGTTTTCCCAGGTCTGCAAGATGCTTCTACATGTTTCTGATCAGAAAGTTAATGGCAGATACCAAAGTGTAATATTTTACAGTTCATACTGTCATCAGTATTTTGTAAGTACTTTTTGTCATATTTCTTTGTCTCAATAAATGAGACTTCTCATAATTTGTGTGTGTTATTTTAGCAACAGTTCTCACATTCAAAATAAATTTACTTAGAACTGATCAGCAAATATACAAGGTGGGACAAAAGGAGGTTTGTAGGTGTGAGTACTTGAAACATGGAGTTTATTCTTGTATTAATATTTATTATTGTATTATTTCCCATGCAAGCAACTGCAGACTTACTTTTGCCCCGTCCTGTATGTTGAGTGCTAACTGCATACAGAACATACTGTGTGGTTATGAATGTTCCCTTGAATTACACTTTTATATGGTTAATTATGTGTTAATTTTATTGACTGATTTTTATGAGCAAATTTTCTATTTCATTGTCTTTAGTCCCTCACATACCCATACATATTTTTACAAAAAAGTTATTTATTATACAGATTTTAAACTCCTTTTTAAATAATTTTTTCCGAGGATAGGGTTCTAATAAATATAGAGCTGCATCATAATTTTAATAACTGAATAATATGTTGTTTTATCATTTACCATACTTTATTTACAGACTTCTTATTGACTATTACTCAGATTGCATTCATTTGTCGTGATTATTTTTTTCCCATTAAAAAATGCATTCGTGTTTCTTCCTAATATGCTTTGAGACTTGGTGTTGAAAGAACAATGCTTGTGGAGACTATTACTAACTCTAACTTACTGTAAGATTTCCATTTCTGCCAACTTTACATAGATGGTTTTAACCAAGTATAAAGATGAAAATGTATGTGGCCTTAGGGTAAAGGTCAGTGAATTGAAATAAGGGTGATGATAACAGAGGAGCTGATGGGTTATTAAACATTAATTCAATCAGTATCTCTCGAGTGCCCCACCAGGTGGGTGCAATGGGCCTTCACAATGCAGAAATGAGGCAGACAGAGGTGTGGCTTCAAACACCTTCCTGCATAGCAGGGGTGCAGACAGGGGTGTGCACAGGTGATGCGAAGGACTCACCACCTTAAGTCCGTAAGGCTGCATTTGGGATGATGAAGGAAGTTCAATGTAAATGTTGAAAAAAAAAACACCTGTTTTTATAAATTAAATTTACTGGGGTGACATTGGTTTATACAATTATGTAGGTTTCAAGTGTACAATTCTATGATACGTCATCCTTACATTGCCTTGTGTGTTCACCCCCCAAAGTCAAATCTCCTTCTGTCACCATAGAATCTGACGACCTCCCCCCACTTTATCTTTACTAGCCGCCAACCCCCCTTCCCTCTGGTGGTCACCATATTGTAATCTGCGTCCATGAGTTTCAGTGTCATATCCCACACGTGAGTGAGGTCATGTGGTTCTTGACTTATTACTGTTTTTTACTTTTATAATTGGCAAACTATACATTTTTAAAAGGCTACTGCTTTTCTTCTTGGTCTTTCTCAATAAGAGAAAAATAAAATTTTTATTTCCCTAACATCAGGATGCATTCAACCATCCTTAATATCTTTCCAAGGATGAACCTCCTAGGCCAATATTTTCTGAGGTAGGTAGCTCCCTTCCCCCTGGAGCTTTGGTCAGCCATCTGTTACTTGTGGGTCTAGTTTCTTTCCTGCCTTTGGCTGCTCCCTCTCGGTGCGCCGGGCCACAGCAGGAGGTCGCGCTGACCATGCGAGGACCCTCTACCCTGTGCAGCTCCACTCAGGTGGTTGGGCTGCTGCTGCCGTTTGTTCTATGGCTCTGGGATCCATCCTTGGTTGTGAGGCAGTGCCAGAGAATTTGTACTTTTGGAGCGAAGGTGGTGACGTTCTTGTGTAATTTCTCCTCCAGAAGGCAAGGCCATTTGCGCTGTCACCCCATGTACTTCACAGAGGTATTTCTGTCTGCAAAACCGAGAACTTCATGGGAGGAAACAGTATTTTTGTCTGAACACACCGAATTAAGGTTTGCGTGATGCAAAAATTGTATAAAATCTATGCCAGCCTATTTCCTTCCCCTTCATCAGTAAATTTAGAAAGCTCTGACTAGGGTAGCTATATCAATTTTTTATTTATTTTAGTAATGCTGTGTGTTTTCAATGCCAGGTGTCTCAGCAACAAATACTCATGCTGTCGGATGATGTAAACGGCAAGTGTGTTTCTCACATCCTTCACTTCCCTCCGGATCTGCACTGGGTCAACAGTCTGAGAGGCAGAAGAATGAGCAGGAGACCCATGGTTACATGCATTTTCAGTGGCAATGACACAGATCTGGGCCAAGGAGATCAGATTTTTCACCTAAGGTTTGTCAACCCATTAAATATAGGAAGTGGAAGATAAAGCTAGAGTCACAATATTAATAGCAAGAATGACAATAATCACAAGAGTAGCACTGGTATCTCCCTAGTATCCAAAATATTAAATACTAGTATAAATCAATAGCCAAAATACCCAGAAGACTGGAGTAAGCTTTTTACAAAAGAAGAAATCAAACAGCTGATAAACATATAAAAGGTATCCAAGTCTTATTAGTAGCCCGAGAACTGCAAATTACAACCACAGCATTAAACAACTTTCATATTGGGCAATATTTTAAAAGTCCATACTTTATCAATCTTTTTCTGATTTGTGTTAAGAGAGAGAAAAAAATGTCTTAACACCTTTTTCTTTCAATAAAAATAGGTTCTCATTTTTCTCCATGATATGGTAATAACAATGTATTGAAATGATTGAAGTGTTTATATAAAAATGCCTATAAACTGTTTTCCTTATTAATGAGTTGTCAGATGCTCTTAATTAGAAAGATAAATCACAACATTGGATAAGTTAAGCTATATCAACTTTTATTAATAATGTTAGCAATTATGAAGCTAGGATATCGAAAGGAATATCCTTAATCCCGTAATTAAATTCAAAAGATTTATAATAGAAAATACTTTTATACTTTTCCAGCTAATTAATTTAATGAGAGTACAAGAGACTGTGGTTTCACCGTATGCATGCATCTAACCAAAAACAACTGTTTTCATATTTGAAAGGGATAAAATGGGGAAAAAAGTATTGTCTTTTAAGATAAGAACCAAATATTATTCATTTTTTGTCCCTTGTTGCACGTGTGCTTGGGACATAGAAAGTTATTGTTTTCAATGGTCATTGGACAGAATCTTGATGCCATGATGTCTTCAGTCTCCTTTAGAAAAGGCGGGGCCAAAGTCCAGTTACCGCAGGACCCTCTGCCCTTTCTGTGGTACCATTTGATGAGTCTGTCATATTGATCAATCTATCTAAATGAGTGTCCTCGAAATTCACACAAATGGAGCTGCAGCTGAAGTCCATCACGTGTCCATTAACTTGAGGGTGACTTTAGAAGCCCTGAGTATGTCCAACTCTACTTGGAAGGACAGAAAATAAATGCCCTAGGTTATAAAATTGATCACTGTGTGGGAACCACCCTTGAGATGCCAGCTAAGATGAGAATAAGGTGACCAATTATGTTCTACAACTTTTCAGAGTCTATGTGAATATAGGTCTAATGAAACAGAATTCAGATTTAAATCCAGGCAACGTGTCTTGAGCTTCTACTATGTGATAGATAATGTGTGCTATAGTTCTACACAAGATCTTGCTTGACCCTTATAAAAGCAGCGATGCATCCGTCCTAAAGTAGCAGCGTTGCATTAGAACACTGAACAAAATAATATGCTAACTTTAAGATGGTTCATATAATTCCAAATGAAATAAATTATGCAGGCAAACAGAAATATTTAGAATTCTCCCTGATTGTCCATTAACTGTTAGGAATTTGACGGCTATCTTAAAGGCAGAATGGATTGAGCACCCAGGCATCTGCAATATAAGCTCTAATTTTGGGCTTCTCATTGTTTAGGTCAGTGGTTCTCACACAGTGTTTAGTGTGGCTCAGTGGATTGAGTGCCAGCCTGTGATCGAAAGGGTTACCAGTTTGATTCCCAGTGTAGGGCACATAAATGCCTGGGTTGCAGGCCAGGTCCCCAGGAGGAGGCGTGTGACAGGCAACCACGCATTGATGTTGCAGTTTAATAAATAAATAAAATCTTTAAAAATTTTGTAGCACTGGATTATATACACAAAACCATGTTGATATGGATAATCTAAGGGATTTTCCAGAGTAATTTTGACTTCACACAGTTCTTAGCTGTCCTCTTCACTGTAAGTCTCAGATGGCTGTAAGATGCAATTCCGCTGAGTGAAGGTGCCAGGACAGGGCAGCTGGGCTGGATCCTAAGGTCAAGATCTAGGAATGGACAGCCTTCAAGTGGGAAAGCTGCCCGCTCTGCCTATTCCAAAAACTTATTTTCATCATCACTAGCTGCCAAACCACTTCTGATGTTCACACTTTCGCTTAAAACAAACAACGCTGGCCATTTTTAGCTTCGAATTTTAAGACATTTTCACAGCTAGGCTCATAGTTATTGGGTTGCCCCAAAACTTCATTCATTTTTTTTCTGTAAAATGTCTCTAGTAGCACTTAGTTGCCTTTAACTTCATTGGAAATAATTTCGTTAGATTGTATTGTGACAGCTGTCCATATTAGCTTGTATTTTTTTTTAAAGTCAAAGTTGGTGAATTTTTTTGTGCGGCCATTTTAATATTGCTGATGGAAGAAAATATGCAACATTTTCTGCATATTATGCTTTATTACTTCAAGAAAGGTAAAAATGCAACTGAAATGCAAAAAGAGATTTGTACAGTGTGTGGAGAGGGAGCTGTGACTGATTGAATGTGTCAAAAGTGGTCTGTGATGTTTCATCTGGAGATTTCTCTGGATGATGCTCCATGGTCAGGTAGACCAGTAGAAGTTGATAGCAATCAAATCAAGACATTAAGTGAGAACAATCAGTGTTATATCACATGGGAGATAGCCGACGTACTGAAAATGTCCAGATCAAACATTGAAAATCATTTGCACCAGCTTGGTTATGTTCATCGCTTTGATGCTGGGGTTCCACTTAAGTTAAGCCAAAAAACTCTTCTTGACCACATTTCCACATGTGATTCTCACCTTAAATGTAACAAAAATGTTCTGTTTTAAAAACAAATTGGGATGGGTGATGAAAAATGGGTAATTTACAATAATATGGAACAGATGAGATCACGGGGCAAGCAAAATGAACCACCACAAACCACACCAAAGGCCGGTCCTCATCCAGAGATGGTGATGTTGTGTATATGTTGGGATTGGAAGGGAGTCCTATTATGAGTTCTTTCTGGAAACCAAATGATAATTCCAACAAGTACTGCTCCCAGTTAGACCAACTGAAAGCAGCACTATGAAAAGTGGCTGGAATTAGACAACAGGAAACACAGGAAAATCTTCCATCAGGATAACACAAGACTGCACGTTTCTTTGATGCCCAGGCAAAAACTGCTACAATTTGGCTGGGGAGTTCTAATTCATTTGCCATATTCACCAGACAGTGCACCTTTGGATTTCCATTTACTTCAGTCTTTACAAAATTCTCTTAATGGAAAAAAATTCAATTCCTTGGAAGACTGCAAAAGGCACCTGCAACAGTTCTGTGCTCAAAAAGATAAAACGTTTTGGGAAGATGGAGTTATGAAATTGCCAGAAAGACGGAAGAAGGTAGTGGAACAAAACAGTGAATATGGTCCTCAATAAAGTTATCAGTGGAAATGAAAAATGTGTCCTTTATTTTTACTTAAAACCAAAGTAATGTTTTGGCCAACCCGACATAGTTTACCTTGGTGTCAACTACTCTGGGCATCAGCTCGGTCAGGACTGTAATCCTCCCGTGCCCCCACCCCCACCCCCACTCTGTCAGTAAGGAAGAGGTGGCAGCTACACAGTCACTGAGAAACCACTTGGGTCTTGGAGGCAGAAGTCTTAACTTCTTTGGATGTCCGTTAAGACCTCTGGAAAATATGAATATTAATCCTTCTCCATCCTTCCGAGAACTGGCCACCCTGAACTAATGCCCTCTTATGGCTCCTGCCCTTTGCGCATACCGTCCGTCTGTCTGCCTGGCTGACTCAGCATCCTTCAAGATTCAACTCAGGATCCCCTCCTCTGAGAAGGCCAGTGTTCCCTGCTGCTCCCTCCCCTCCCCTCCCCTCCTGGTTGGGAGAGCTGCTCCTGGGGCTTCTCCCTGTGCTTGAACTTCCCCCTGCCAGTCAGCTACACTCATCTGTTTTCTTAATGGTCCCCTCACTTGGTATAAATATCTTTAAGGCAAAGAAGATTCCTACTTTACCTCTCTGCCTTAGTATGGCTTATAAGAGTTTGAATTTTTTTTGTTGTTGTTGAATACAAGCAAATGGAACGACATCTCCTAATGCCTTCAAATAAGATAGCGGATGTAAAGCACAAAACCTGAGACATGGCAGGCATTCCGAGCTCATCTTCTCACTCCCCAGCCCCAGCCAACGCCCTCTTCTCAGGGGCCTGGGCCTGACACTGTCCCACAGGGGGAGAAGTGACTTCAGTGGAATGTGCTGAGGTGACCCCTTCCTGCAGGAGACGGTGGGTTCAGACAGGAAACATACATTTTTGGAATAGTTTTAACTTAAATTAGTTTTAAGAGGATATAGACTAATCAATGAGGACATTTTATAGAGTGATAAATGATGAATTCACTTCCTTGAAGCACTTATAGTAAATTACCTTGTACATTAATTAGGCGATAATTGTATTTTAGTGTGGTATGAAACTCAATATTAACACATTATTAAAAACTGATAATTACGAATTATAGCAATAGTAGATGTTGAAATTCACTTGAATATTATGGAACCTATTAATGGAAAGCAAAGAAAAAATTTAAGTGCAAATTCAATTCTAGAGGATGTTAAAATTTACTCTCTGAAATTATTTAAATGCCAACCCATGGCACCAATTTGATCAAGGGGCAAAGACTATGTTAGCCACCAGAGGGAGCTTATACTTTAAAAATGCTTGCAGAAACTGCATGGTCTCAACAAATGCCACTGTGAGTTTCAAAATTACTGATAATGTTGCCCTGGAAAAAAATTTTTGGAAGCTTTTTACACTACTAACATTACTGAGGAATACATAAGTGACAAAAATTGTAAATCCATATGAATATATTAGAAATGGCTAGAAATGTTCAAAAGAGTCATCTAATTTAATATGCCCCCCACAAAAAGTATACTTTAAAGATGCTTTATTTTAAAAATCACACTCTTTCAGAAGTTAAAGTTGTAGAATTATTTATTCATTCAAGAATTCGGAGAATTGACGTTAAAATTGTATCATTACACGTACGAGCAACAGGTAAGGTTTCAGGGCCATCCCAGCCGCGAATGTCCCTGGACCCCCGCCCCCCACCCCCACAGGCCTGCTGGATGGGTTCGGTGTTCTCCCCTGGACTGTCGGGACAAGTTTCTTTTGGCCTCTCCACCTTCGCTGACCACCCTTGTTGACTCCCATATGCAACTGACTTTATAATCACTCTCAGACTAATTTTGTTTTTCTTTTTCTTCTTGAATTTATTGGCATGACATTGGTTAATAATTTTAGACTAAAATCTCAGACTAATTTCCATAAAACGTGTTTTTGATCACACCACTTTTCTGCTCAGACACTTTCAGTAGCTCCATGTTCCTACAAAACAAAATCACGAAGAGCCACTTGGCAGTCAGGACCCAGTTCAATACCACTGCCTCTTCAGGTCCACCAGCTCTGGCTGAGACAATTCTCTCCTTCTCTTTTCTGAGTTCTCACGGTACTTTTTCTGTCCTGACTTTTATGTTCTGGTTGCTTGTGATCATGTCTTGTATCACCTCCAGGAAGAACTTCCTTAAAGCAATGAGTTCTTGCTCAGAGAGCAGAGTGAGCTTTGCCTCAGCAAATACATAATCTCGTACAGCTGCTTATAGAAGAGCCACAGTTAGGAAGTGTTCTCAGGTGGAATTCATAGAACCTGGTGTTCGGTTATCGATGGCTGCATACCAAGCCATCTCAAAACTTCGTGGCTTAAAGTATCAATTTATTATTATTTCTCAAGATTCTGAGAATTGACCCAGCTGGGTATTTCTTGCTTAGTCTCAAATGTAACCGCAGTCAGAGCTGGCTGGGCTGGAGTCACCCAAAAGCACTAAGCCTGGACATCCAAGGCGGTTTCCTCACGCACATTGGCTACGTCTCTGGGGGCTGGCCAAAGCCTGGTGGTCTCAGGTTAGACTTCTTACATGGGGACTGACTGTCCCCAGAATGAGCATTTTCAAAACCCAGGTAGAAGTGGCAAGGCTTCTTGTGAGTTAACCTTGGAAATCACAGGGACCACTTCCTCCCCGGTGCCAGCCCAGGTTCAGTGTGGAGGGGGAAGTATCGCATAAACTCACAGTGCTGGGAGGTGTGGTTCCTCAGAGAGGAGCCCCGCGGCCTTACCTGCTGACATTTTTGATGTTGAAAACACCTTTATTTGAGGTGCGGAAGATAAAAGCTGAGGATAGACCAACCAGAAGAATTGGAAAAGATCCAGGAACAAAATGTAATTGCAACTTACAAAGGGCAGTCAGTCAATTATTGCTTAATACAGCCACAAATCCTTTAAAATGCTCCTCATCAGGAGGCGGGGCCTGCGTTTCTTTCCCCTGAACCGGGCAAGATTTCCTGCCTGTTTGGTCCAATAGAGTACAGCAGTAGTAAAACGCTGTGTAACTTCCAAGTTAAGGCCAAAAGGGCAGTGATATTTCTGCCTTGCTTATTGGATTGTTTGCTCTTGAAACAGTCAGCCTGACTTTCTAAGGCTGCCATGCTACCAGGAAGCCCAAATTCGTCCATGTGGGATATCGAATATACACGGTCACTCATTTATCATCCGTGGAGCGAGGGTTGGAAATGCCTGATCTACTCGCTCTAAGGAGACGTCTAAATCTCAGACTTAACAGGAACAGGGTGGCATGGGAGCTGGTTGGAGGCACCGGCTCTTTTAAAACAAGGTTGGAGGCTAGGTTAAGACTTGGGGTGCTCAAGTATAAAGTTGTTAGCAAGTTGGATGCAGAATATCCATCAAATAACTGTACACTTTCTGCTGTTTCACGCCCACCTTAGGCTAAGTGTTCAGTGCCTTGTTCTTTCCTTTATTTCAGCCTTTAAAGCTTTTCTTTTCCTGTAGAGCTGACTTAAAGGTTAAAGGGCTGAGATGGGCCACATAAGTGTGAAAAGCTTAGAAGGAAGTGCTGTTGGCCCTTTTGGGTAAAGCGAGACGGGAGGGACACGAGTGCCAGGGGACCGCACTCATTCCTTTTGTCCTTCTGCCTGTCTGTGCTTCTGCAGCACAGCAGAACGTTCTTACGGAAAACAACGTCCACTGACCTCATTCCAAGAAAATCAGCAACGGCATCCAGTTGCCTTTGAGAAGGAAGGAAGACGACATTGAGAGACACGACAGAGAAAGAGAGAGCGTCGGCCGCTCTTTCAGACTTCCCAGTGGGGACTTGGCGCCTCCGAGGAACAAAGGCAGTGGCAGGAAGGAGCAGGCTGGCAGGCCACAGTCAAAGCAGGGGAAGCCTGGGAGGGAGACCCCCAATTCTCTTCCCCAACAATCTTTGGGTCCCTCTTTCTGAAACAAAAGTGGAGAGGAGCCCCCTGGCCTGAGGGAGATGGGTGAATCTGGAGTGCCCAGAGAGCAAAGAATGAGAGTTTTGCACTTGTAACTGGGAGGCGGTCCGGTCCGCAGCACTGTAACCAATTGAGGTGGAGGGTGCAAGAGACCTTCTTGCCAAACCCATTCCCAGGCTTTCTGACTCTCTAGGAACTGAGAGAGAGAACGCCTTGGCCAGTTTCCTGTAATTCAGTCAGCAGAGCCAGGCCCCCAGGGAGGACTCGCTCTGAGAAAACAAATGCACATGAGAAAAAAGGACAAGAAGGAGGAAACGGCAGCTAGGAGACTCCAAAGGGATCAGTGGCTAGAATCACGGGCAAACTGCTTCAGTGCAGGAAGTAAAGCACAAACAGGATCTGAGCGAGGTCATTTGTTTTGGAGAGGAGAGAGGGAGGAGAGGGAGGGGCTGCAGTGCGAGTGTGCAGAGGTTGGTCAGAGCTTTCCAGAGCCCTGAGAGAGAGGCCCTGCCTGCCAGCACCCTGCCCAGCAAAGCCCCTGCTCCCTAGCCCTGGGCTCGCACAGCCCTCTCTGAATTCTGTCACAGTGATTAAAACTTAATCTCCCTCCCACTGCAAGATCAACTTCTAGGTATCTTCCTGTGGAGCTGTCTGAGGGACGTGGGGAGAGGGTAATGGGAGTTCTCGAGGGAATTTTTGTGATCCAAATGCTCAGTATATTTCTGCAAATTCTTAAATGTTTTCAGTAAATTTCCCTTTTATGAAAATGCTATCTCTGAGTAGATCCTACTGAGTTTTTGGAGTAACTTCTTCAGTCCATATTTATGTTATGAACTTCATTTAAACAATTTTTGTATTAATGTATAGTTGGCATATGATATAATTAACATTAGTTTCAGATGCACAACATAATGACTCAATAGAGTCTAGTGACCATCTGTCATGATACAAAGCTACCACATTATTACTGACTGTGTATATTCCCCTTCCCCTTTTCCACCTGTGCTTCCATTCCCGTCTCCTCGGCCAAGCATCAATTTGTTACTTGTTTCTGTGAGTCTGTGTTTGTTTCATGTGTTCATTTGTTTTGATTTTTTAAATCCCACATATAAAAGAAATGATGTGCTGTTTGTCCTTCTCTGTCTGACCTACTTCACTTAGTGTAACAACCCTCTAGGTCTATCTATGTTATCACAAATGGCACAATTTCATTCTTTTTTTTATTGCTGAGTAATATCCCATTGTGTATACTTTAATAGTCAGCCTTCCACATGATGATGTTTTGGCTATATAATGGATAACAGAACTTTCTCATGAACTGTTTTGCTCAATATCTGGATGTTCTACACACAATTTTAGGAACTTTAGGGTGTGAAAGAAGCAGTGTGACCCTACCATGTGGTATTCAGTGCCTGAAGACTGGGCTGAGGTATTAGAAAGAAAGAAGAAAACACAGCAAGGGTCCAGAACCCAAAAAGGCATATAACTCACAGTCTTTCAAGAAATGGGGACTTCACTCCTGGGTGGTATTTCCCACTCTTACCTTTTTTTAAAAAAACGTATTCTGTTCGTGTGTTCCAGAACCCCAATGTAAGCAGAATTCATTAACTGAAAAGTGGGGGTGAGGAGGGGGGCACATGCACTGGTTTGTTTAAACCTCTTCCAAGGACTTTTAAAGTGGATTCAGCTGCTCTTACCTGACAACTGCTGCCTTCTCTAAAACCTTCTGCTCTGTGGGAACACGACACACCGTCCCAGTTCAGCTCAAGTGTCACTGAATGGCACTAGAAGGGACCTCGAGAAACACCTTTATACGACAATGGGCCTGGGAAGGGGGGAGCGAAGGGAAGGGTCGGCCAAGTTAAAACGGGCAATTTTCTATTCCAGGGAACTTGTAGGCTGCTTCTGGGTCTCAGATGCAACACTGTGACTTCCGCACAGGCTCCCTGCACATTCCCCAAAGACGGCCCAGACTTGGGCCAGCCGGTCTTACCACTTTCCTTCACATATTTTTTCCCACTCGATACTCTAAGTTGAATTTCTTTTCTGGAAACAATCACCTGGCAAGGATTAGTCCTAGATACCACTAGGGAGTCACTAGACACAGCTGGACTCTTACACTGGGAGAAAGGTTCTTTTAAATGGAGTGCCCTGAAATGATTCATGGGGAATTCAGTGAACTATTTGTGGTAGAAGCCTTTGTTGCATAGCTGTTGGCCAAGGCAGTGCTTTTTCAAAGTGGTAGAAGTTACAACTGGAATTTAAGACAACATAATATCTATCATTTATAAAATGGAAATAAATACAGATATGTGTATATGATATATATATATAATATCTACACACACAATTGTTTAAGACAGCTACATAAGCAAGATGCGTTTTAATGCGTCAAATGTAACTGCATTTCTCTTTCCAATGTAATAATAAAATACTTCTTTTACTCTCCTGCAACTCCTGTATTTTCAATTGTGTGCTCGAAGCAGAAAGTAATTTAGGAAGATTGTAACTATTGCCCAGTGATTGGCTTACAGGAAGCTGTGAAGTGAAGAATTCACAAAAAATGCCGATACTTGACTTCATCGGCATTTCACAATATGTGCAATTAAGTTAGCCAAATTCACAAAATTCACAAATTCACAAAATTCACAAAATTCATAAATTCACAAAAAATGCCGATACTTGACTTCATTGGCATTTCACAATATGTGCAATTAAGTTAGCCAAATTCATCCATTAGAGATAAGGGCTAATAATTGTGCCTTCTACTCCTCTCAATGGCAAATGATCTGGACTGAGTCTCCCACAGGAGACTGACTGTCCATCTGGTGTGAGCCAACAGTGATATGTTCTAATGTTGGAGGAAAACACGGTTTCATCTGACTTACTTAGAGATTGTATGGTGGTCTCCAACATGGCGCCATCTGAGGGGAATTTTTGAATCCGTTTTGTCTCTATGATTTCTACTTTACATGCATTAGATGTGTTTCCACCTGGTTACAGATGATGTTTTGAGCGCTGCTAATAGGAACTCAGTCTCATCAGGACATGTTTGCATATACTTCCAGAAATTCCACTGGTATGAGGGCTCAGTGAGTCCTGGGAAAGACAACTGTTGATTTATATCAGGAACCAAAGTCTTATCTCCCCATTTCCTGAGCATGGGGAAAAAATTTTCCTCCCCATAAAGCATAGGAGTACTTCTGTGATTATTCAGGTAAATGAATGTTCTCGTGACTGCTTTTGACTTAGTATTCCAGTTTCTAATTGTCAACATGAGAAACATCCAAGCCTGTAGAGAACTCTCATAAGAATTTTAACTGAGCCAAACTGACAACTTATGCCAGGGAGCAGGATCTCAGATGCACCTGAGATGAACTATTTTGCAGCTTCCTTTACGCATTTGAATTTTTTTTTCTGTGAAAATCTTTATTGTTTCCATTTGGTCTAATGCATGGGCGAGAGTCCAGGTTGGTTAAGAAGGTGTCTAGTGCTTTCAGGGAGAGGCTCAGGCAAAAGCCAGATACCAAGGAAATGCAGAGGGGCTCCTCAAAAGCCTCTGGGCTCCAAAGGCTTCCTAGTTGTGCTTGAGGGTGAGCCTTTCAAAGAGATACTCACCCATCCCAGTCTGGGGGCTGCCCAGCCTTTGGATATTAGCCAGGTGGTCACCCATTTTCTTGATGAGTTTCACCTGCTCATCCAGGAAGTCACAGAGATGAGGGTCTGTATGGGCAAAATTCAGGGCATGTAGGTCCAAAAGGGCCTGGTTCAGGTTATTTTCCACGGCCAAGGCAGCTTCCCTGGCATTCTGGGTTTAATCCCACTCATCTTAGGAAGGCTTCACCAAGTCCTGGAAGAGAATGTGGCCACCATGCTGGTTTTGCAGCTTTAAGAGATGCTGGGCCCCCTCATATTTCTCCTCGGCCAACTCTCCCAAGAAGTGGCCCACGCCCTGCAGAGTCACATTGTCGCAGTCAAAATAGAAGCCCAGAGAGAGGTAGGTGTTGGAGGCCCGCAGATGCAGGGCAGACAGGTGGTGATGGCTGCCTCTACCTCGGTGGAATAATCCTGATGAATCTGGGAGTTTATGGTTGTTCAGCAATGAAAAATTAAGGTCAAAAAACGATGTCGGCTGGTCTTGGAGGCTGAGGATGGCTGAGATGGTTCTGAAGGTGGTGACTGGAAAAGAGGTTGGAGGGTAGTTGGCAAGAAGGGGCACCCCTAGGTCTGTTCCATTCAAACCCTGTGGAAGCAAGAGACAGATCCCAGGACCACCGAGTGCATGGTTGCATTTGAAATTAAGGAGGAAAACGTAAGATTACATGGAGGTGGGATTGGATTACAGGACGATTAACAAGCTTATGTGCTTTCTGGAGGGTTGTTATTTCAAGGGTGTGTTAACTTTAACAGAAACAATTGTCAGAACTTGCTCAAAGCAGAGACAAGCCTTTAAAGAAGGTATATGCCTGGGCGTAACTACCCACTATGACCTGCCCAGTTAGGAATTTATGACCACATCACCCTGTGAGGTTACTTTTTATAGAACCTCCCTTTTTTGTCTATGCAATCTATTCTAAAGATAAACTGGAAAATATGGACATATGTATACACAAGGCTATCAATTGGAGCACTATTTGTTTATTAGAGACAATTCAAATTTCTGTCAAAAGGAGACCACCAACTATGGTTACGCCTACACAATGGAATATTATACAGCTGTAAAAAAGTGGAGAGTAGTATTTCTATCTACTCCTATGAGTTCTCCAGGATATGTTGTTAATACATTAAAATTTAAGACATGATTACTAAAACAAACAAAATGAAGAATTGAACCAAAGTATGTATGCAGTTCACGGTACATATTTCAAGTGACTTTAAAACCTGAGAATTAACTGGGTATAGATCCCGAGTGGGATATATCATTAGAACATAGGAAGTACTAACAAGAAAAAAAAATCTTCAAATGTTTTCAGTAATTATATTGTAGCTATCATTATTCTGAGACTTTCGTATGCATCTTGTAGTGTGAAACAAACAAGTAATTATGTAGGCGTTCTTGGGAACTAGGATTTCGGGTATGAAAAGAGATGTAGATGTAAGACAGACAAGATCAAATAAAAGCCCAGTAGTCCTGAGCTAGAATACACATTGGATACCTTAATATAAACTTGTGATGCTTTATCTACACCTATCTATCAATCAATCCGTCTATCTCCAAACTCCTAGTTTTGTTCCTTGAAGAGGCCTAGAAACAAAAAGCAACCCACTAGGAATGAGCATTCCTAACACAGGGATTACAATCTTCCAGGAATTAGGGCTTTGTACAGAAATACCTAGAGGTCTGCATCAAGAAATGCTCAAGATGCACCTCAAACGCCTGGTCATACCTGAAAACAAAAACACTATTGACAGCTAGAGTGATTGTGCCACAGAGTCAGGAACCCACTTGCAGGGGCTTCCATTGACTCTCAGTGAAAACAGTAACTGCAGTAAATTGAAGCACATCAACTATATTTAAATCTATCAGTTTATAATGAGTATGAAAAAAGAAGTTCCCTGGGAAGCAATGTCAGTGTGGTGACAAATTGCAAGGCAGCTAAGGGATGGCCCCAGTGGTTCAGGGCAGCAGTGTGAGCCTCTCAGGGATGGCCACCAGGCAGCAGGGCAGGGCCAGGACTGACACTGGCACAGCAAGAGCTGGCGTCAGGAGGCCTCTGGGAAAGTGGGCGTGCCTTGCTGGGACCTGGCCAGTGCGCAGGGGGCCAAGAAGGCCACTGTGGGCTTGGGGGGCAGCAAGGACTGATGGAGATGGAAAGCCACAGGTGGCTCCCAGCATTACGTTCATCTCCATGGTATTTTGTTCCCGATACTGTGACATGGAAAATTATACTTTAGGAGCATTAACATCAAGGCAATTGAAGTCAGTTACCCAGAGCATTTATCTTATTGTAGAAAAATCTAAACACAGAATTTTATTATTAAAATCAATTGACGTTATTAGAAACCAAAATAATATCCTGCCCTTTTATTTCAAGTAGTACATTTGCCTAAAAACTGGGCTCCTCTGCTACCATTTTGCTGGGATTTCTCTCTGGGAAGGGGTTTTACTCTCCAGTGGAACTCTCCACAGTCCACTAGTGATTCCTCTTTGCCCCTGCTCTTCCAGAGCTGCATGACTGACTCGCCTCAGTTTAGCTTTAAATTGTAGATACTGTTAGTCCTTCTGTGGGGGGTCTTTTTGAGCAGGGACTGGGCTAAGCTCACTGGGCTCATAAGGCCTGATCAGTTTTTCCTGACGGAGGTGTTTTGATTGAATTTATTTATTTTTTTAAATGACTTCAGGCTTGTTTCCTGGGTTTTCAGATTTAAAGAAACTATGGGAAATAACAGACTTCTTTCTTTCTTGTGATTGAATCTATGGTGGTAATAAAAACAATAAAGAACAGCTGTACAGAGGTAACCGTAACCCCACAATTTCTGGTCAATGTTGAGTAACAACAAAAGATGAAATGCAGGAAAATTAAAATCTTCCTTGGAACAAACATTCTGGTCAGCTTCACCCTAACCCTTGCAGTGCCCACGATGCTCTGTATCTGGGAGAGAGCAGAGGCTCACAGGGTTGTTACACATCACCGTCCACATCCGGAGACTGGGAGACCCAGGAGCCGGGAGAAGCCATTGGTGGCATCTCCTCTTGGCTAACTGGTCTCATTTTTGATGAACCTGAAACCCTCCCTCTCTCCTGCCGCTCCCTTTCTCCAGGTGTAACCCTCCTGACTCCTTAGTGAAAGTGAACTCAGCAGCAAGCCTCTCACCTCAGACCAGAAGCAGGACGGAATCGAACACAGGTTTAAAGAAAGTGCACAGATTCCTTATCTTACGTAGGAAGATGTAAAAAACATAAACACGAACATTTCTATTATTTGAAATAAATACGCAGTTTTCCCTGTGCCAAGTGGTGTGCCTTGTGATACAGGTACCCGCGGCTTACCAGCAAGGTTCTAGAATGCCATTCTGGGCTGTGTGCTTCGCTCCATGAAGGCGTTTGGGAACGGAAAGTCTGGCTCTCCTCCCCACTAAACTCTCATGGTTTCCACGATTTTCTGAGATTGAGCAGGGCTGATCTCTGATGTCTGCAAATGGTCTGTATTTACACAAGGGCTGAGAAGACTGCTGAAATGGTTGTACCCTGGGTAAGCTTTAGGAGAAAGATGATTTATGAGAATTATTTGATGAAGGAAAAGGACAGACAGGTGGAGAGGCCGATGGGGGATGGGAAGGAGATTGTAGAGGGCTTGGCACAGCGGGAATAGGTGTCAAGTGACTGGAGAAGTGGAATTTCCTGGCTAGATCAGACATTGTCTGTGCAGTTAGGCGAAGGGGAGCCATGGAAAGGGCAGTGGGTTACTGGCCTCGAAACTTATAACTTGGAGCTCTAATTTAAAGCAGCAGGAAATTAGCAACGTGGATTTGGGGAATGATAGAGTAGTCGTTGTTGGTAGTTGCTGAGGGAGGAACAACATCGTTTAAAAAGACACGAGGAAAAGCATTCTTGTCTCTGTCAGCACATCCGGGCGGAAGGAGTCTAGAGAAGGTAGAGGCCGCTACCACCGGGGCCAGAGGGCCATGACTGGAGCCAGGCCAGTAGCAAGGGAAGGACTGAAAGTATTGTATGTGGGGAAAAGAATTATTGCTAGAGAGCAACTCCAGGGTTCGAGATGAGGCAAAGAAATACTTTGGTTCAAGGGAAACCCGAGATAGAGAATCAGGAAAATGGGAGGAAAGTAATGCCACGGATGACCGTGGAGGAGACGGGAGGAGAGGGGCTGCCACAGTAAGAGAGTGATCTCTGGATGTGGAGGGCTGCGTGGGACAGCATTTTTTTGAGAAGTCAAAGTTAGCAGAAAGTTGTGGTGCATAAAACATTTTGTTGATGTCTAAGGACCATGTTTAAATTTCACGCGGGTTATACGGAAGGCTTCTCTGAAGTGTGTTTATTTTGGTGTTTACCTAACTGTTGGCAGTTTGGCTCACAAACATGCCTGTTAGCAGTTGCTGGTTTCTCCCAGAGAGAATCAATCCCTTGGCCCTGAGAGGGCACACCTGGAGAATTGCAAGGAGTTTAATGTGCGAGCACACGGGGCAAAACAGTAGATGAAACTGGGAAAGCAGGGAGATTAGAAATGAGTGAGTGTAGGCACCACTGAGGCTTAGAGGTTACTCAGTGCGAACCGGAGGATAACTGATGCTCTTTCCAGCCAGGGAATCCTGTGGTCAAACGTACATGTTAGCAAAACAGGCAGCAGAAAGGATGACAGTTTAAGTAGAGGAGACCACACGAGGGAGACCACAGCCCAGAAGGGAATTATTTAACTAATGACCAGATCCCGTTTGCTAGAAAATATTAATATTTATGATGAGGCTGCCCAAATAGGAACAACTAAACAATATGGGCTAAGTTCCAATGATTTTTAGACTTAACAGTGCTAGGATATGTATTGTACATCTAGAATACTGAGAATCATGAGACAGGTAGAGGTTAATTTGCTTCAGAAATTGCAGAGAAGAAAGCAAATAAGCATTTGACTGAACAGACCTTTAAATGGAGAAGGGATAAGGAGTATCCTGGCTAAGATGTAAATTATGGAAATTGCCTGTGTCCAGCAGGGTTTAGCAAGAGAGGCAGAAACGGTAGGATGTGTGTGAATATACAAAGAAGATTGGCTTACACAATTGTGGGGCTGTCGAAGCAAGCCCCAAGTCCATACATAGGACAGAGTCAGGAAGGAAAAGGAACTAGCCAGCTGGAAAGCCATTAACTTGGGTTTGAGCTGAAGCATGGAGTCTCTGAGCTTTAGGGAGGGCCTAATCACTTTTTAAAGAGCTTGCACTTGACTAAGTTGGATGCAACCAGGATGATGTCCCCCACCCCTTTATTAAAAGATGTTGTTTATTTTTAGGGAGGGGGAAGGAAGAGAGAAAGAGAGGGAGAGAAATATCAATGTGATAGAGAAATACAGATCAGCTGCCTCCCGTGTGTGCCCTGAGCAGGAACCGAACCCACAACACAAGCAAGTACCCTGACAGGGGATCATTCTGGTTCTAAGCATTCAAAGTTATATAATATACTATTTAGTGTTTGACTAGAGATGTCTAGTCCTTCCATGAAAATAAAAACATAAAAGCGTCAGAGATAACAGAATTTCTGTGCTTTACTTTAATCTTTTTATTTTACCCGAGGAGCCCCAAATATCTCACATTTCAAATATCTGTTTCTACTTGGATCACCTGCAGGCCACGTGGCTAGAGCTAACCAGGTGTCTACTTGGTCAAAGGCCATCCCAGATACCTTCCCCTCCTCTTCCTCCTTTCTCTTTCTTCTCTCTTCCCTTTTCTTTCAGCAGGCTCATGCTTTGTATCACCTCATTTACATCGCCTCATCTTTTGAGGTCTGTAATATGTTGCCTGGCTTGGTATTTTACTTTCATTCTCTTTATAAAAATATAGGCTGAGTTTGAAAAGAAAGAAATTGCTCTCAGCCAAGGATTGGGCTGGGAGCTTGTCCCGGAAACCTAGTGATGATCACACACCCTGATGGGTAGAGAGCCTCCTGGGGGTGGGGTGGGTGGGTAGGGAATTGATTCATGGGAATTAAAGTATCAGCTGTGAAGTTTCTTCCAGGCATCTTCCTTCTCTGCAGGGAAATAATACTGACTAATTTCTATTGTTGAAATCCTGAAGCAAATCGAGAAAGGGCCAGCCCCAAACTTGACTACAACAGACTAAATATTCTTCAAGTCTGACTAAGCAGCAATGATCTGATCTGTGATGCACGGTAGTTTCGAGCATAGGAGTAGCTGCTCTTATTTCGTAGGTGTTATGTGATACCTAATGACTGCCCGCTCAGTCTTGACACAGAGAACCCTCTGCAGTTCAAAGTTCTGATCCAGTGAAGTCTGAAGTTTTCTGGAACTTCCCTAAAAAGATGAACTTGTAGGAAGTCATGGATCCATGGTAAAATATAGATTTCCAGAAAGTTATGGACATCAAAAAAGTAATAGAAAATAATGTTAATTTAGTAGGAGATACTGGATCATTTGTGTGGAGTTCTATGTAAGTAGTTTAGTCTGTAATTCAGAAAGACAGTTTTTAAGAAATAATTTATAATTTTTCTTATGAATGTTGCTAATAGATTTCTAGATGTTTAGCTGCCTGTAGTACATCTAGTCAGCCACCCTATATTATTCATGAGAAAACTCAAATGTGGGTTTTAAGAGATATAATTTGGCCAAGTGACTAAGCTAATTAGAAGCTAAGCCATGGAGGAAAATAGAGGTCTTTTGACTTTTCCTTGGAAAATCTAGTGTCCTGATTTTAAGTTGGTTCTATAATATGACTATCCCTTACTTGAATTATAACTCTCGTACTTTATTAAGTTGGGTGTATATCTTATTACATCCAAAAGGAATGTATAAAATGTTAATATTTTCTGAAATGAGATGTTCTCATTTCATAGCAATAAAAGCCTGCAATAACGCATGGAGAAAGTTAAGCCTCGTGACTATTAAAAGCAGAGGGAATATAATTTGCATTTCCATCTCTCAAAGTTTTCAGTGTAATGTTCTCTACCTGAAAAACTGCCTTTGGTTGAGAATTGTAGTGTGATGGCTTTGTGGTCTGCCAGCACAGTTCATCTGCACTACATTCCCAGCTTCGCTTTCTAGTACATTTCTGGATAGGTTGGGCCGCAGGGTTATTCTCTCTTAAGAGCTGGGGGACGGAAGGAGGCAGTGGACATTTCGTAGTAGAAACACATCTCCTAATTATTCACATAAATACTACCTGAGGTGCAGCTATGAAAGGATTGGATAGACATGAAGTCCTAAGTCAGTTAATTTTGAGTTAGTCAAAAAAGGGACATCACCCTGACCAATGTGGTTCAGTTTTTTGGGTTGTCCTGGTGCGATCCCCTGTCAGGGCACTTGCTTGTGTTGTGGGTTCAGTTCCTGGTCAGGGCACATACGGGAGGCAGCTGATCTGTGTTTCTCTATCACATTGATATTTCTCTCCCTCTCATTCTCTCTCCCTTTCCCCTCCCTAAAAATAAACAACATCTTTTAAAAAAGGGGTGGGGGACATCATCCTGGTTGCATCCAACTTAGTCAAGTGCAAGCTCTTTAAAAAGTGATTAGGCCCTCCCTAAAGCTCAGAGACTCCACGCTTCAGCTCAAGCTCAAGTAGATTGGACTTTTTATAAAGGAGTTGGGAATATGAGAAGCAGCCCTTAACTTACATTTCTAAAGTAACTCATTCATTCAGCAGATATTTATTGAGCCTGCAACATCTATCAGGCATGTGGCATATACAGGAGCTGGGGAAATGGTAGCCAGTGAACCAAGGAAGACCCTGTTGGCCCACTCCCCTACTGGGCTTTCCCTCAGGCCTGCACGTGATCTAAGTAGAAACAGATATTTGAAATGTGAGATATTTGGGGCTCCTCAGGTAAAATAAAAAGATTAAAGTACAGAAATTCTGTATCTCTGATGCTTTTACGTTTTTATTTTCATGGAAGGACTAGACATCTCTAGTCAAACACTAAATAGTATATCACATAACTTTGAATGCTTAGAACCAGCATGAGAACGACAGATAAATTCAATCTACAGAATAAGAACATTGCTCGATCACAATTGTTCCTCAATAGTATTTTCGGCCCTCTGAATCAAATCAACGGTCTTTATAACAATGTTTTGTATGTGATAGCCTTAAGGGTTTTCAGGGTAGAAATATATAGATTCCTGAAAAAATTAAATAGCTAAGAAAAAAAAAGAGAAAGAAAAGAAAACTTGCAACAAAATTTCAGCTTTTTAACTAATTTGGGAAGAAAATAAACAAGTATTTAAAGAGCCAAATTGAACATTTGGTGTCCAAGAAGAAATGAAAACACGCTGTGAATTGAGATCATAGATACTAGACAAACAGTATTACTTTCCAAATGGAAAATCAGGACTGTGAGTTGTCACAGTGCAAGTTTTCTAAGTGCTCACTTGGTATACTACCCGACCATATGTTTAACAAAAGTATTTATGTCAAGTGGGTCTATAAACACAGAGCGTATGAAAAACTGTGGTTTGTGCGATAGTGTCTACACAATAACACATACCTGAGTGGGAGATTTAAATTATAGTCAATTTTGATGTTTTGGAGCATCTGGACTTCTGGTACTTCCTATACTGGTAATTACTAGGTGCTTACTGGGCTCTAGGCCCTGTTTTGGGAGCTGGAAAGACCAGAGACAAAATAAGCAAAGCTCTTTGCCTTGTGGAGCTTAAATTCTAGTAGAAAAAGTTAGAGACCTGAGTGCTGAGGAGCAGAATAAAGCAGGAACGGGCAATACAGAGAGTACAGTGCCTGTGGGGAGGACATAGTCATTTGTTACAAGTGTGCTCAGAAAAGGGCTCAGAGAAGAAGAGCTGAATGAGGCAGCCAGCCACAGAGACATTGAGGGGAAAGGATTCCAGGTGGAGAACAGCGAGTACGAAGGCCCTGAGGTGGAAGCTACCTGGAGTGCTAGAGAAACACCAAGGAGGCCAGTCACTGCATCTCACCCCTCCCCTGTGGGCTATGAGATAAGGGCCTATGATCTGACTAGGTGTCTCTATCCCATCAGAATCTCTGCAGCAAAGACTGCCCCTTAGAGGAGTCCTGGGTTTGTCAATGGTGAAGATCCTGTGCCATCACCCCAGTCTGTGCTGGGGGCCGCTGAGAAAGCCTGAGCTCTCTGGAGCTGAGGTGGAGCCCCACAAACTCAGTAGCTGGAGGCTAACAGAGCAGCACTAGCCTCACAGCTGGGCAGCGAGGTCTTTCTCAAAGTGATAAGTAGCTCCCATATTTTCAGACAAAGGCAGAACCTCATTTCAGTAAATCAAATATCCAAACTAACAGAAATATCTCCAAACTTAGTTCACATTGAAAGCTTTAACCCTCCCTTGGCAAAGGCCTGCTTTAGGGTTGAAAGCCTGAAGCTTGGCTGACTTTTCTCTCCATTGCTCACCTCCTTCTCCGCCTAATGAGATTAGCCCAGGAGGGGAAGGGATTAGAGGAAACAGGTTCGTCCAATGAGGAGCTGGGGCCTCTGGGCCTAGTGAGTATTCATGGCTGAGTGTCTGATAGGCAGGGCCAGGAGTAGGGAATGGAGAGGGAGGCATTTGATTCACGGATTCACATGCCAAAAAACTCAATAGTCAAGATCAGTACTAGTGTAATGGGACCTTGTATATATAAATACTTTTTAAAATATATTTTTTACTTTTTATTTTATTTTTTAAAAGATTTCGTGTATTTATTTTTAGACAGAAGGGAAGGGAGGGAAAAAAAAGAGGGTAAGAAACATCAAAGTGTGGTTGCCTCTCATGCACTCCCTACTGGGGACCTGGCCTGCAACCCGGGCATGTGCCCTGATCTGGGAATTGAACTGGTGACCGTTTGGTTCACAGGCTGGGACTCAATCCACTGAGCCACACCAGCCAGGGCTACATATAAATATTTTCTAATATTTACAATATTATAATTGTATAATTAAATATAATGCAAATGTCTATTTATATAAACATGATATAAATATTTATATACATGCAAACTATTAGAAATTGATGAGTCTGGTAAAGGAAATATGAGAATTGGCAGTACTATTTTTCCAACTTCTCACTTAGCTTTAAATCATTTCAGAATAAAAGATTTAAAAGTTCTAAAGTGATTAAAAGTGTCCTTTATAAATTACATGTCAAAATGTAAAATACATCAAACTATACTCCAAAGATGTCCCGTTTCCTGCTTCTCCCAGCCAAATTCTGTCTGAGTCCCGTGTCTCAGAAAGCCCGCGGCATTGACGTAGCAAAGCAAGGGAAGGACACCTGCATGTGGTGTTTGGGGAACAGAGCTCCAACTGCCTTGGGACCCTCTTCTCAGATTGGCGGGTCACTGCACCAGGGAAACAGCTGGTGGTAGGAAGAATGTTGCCCCGTCACTCAGCCCTAAATTGAGACTCTACTTCCAGTTCTCAGAAGCTGTTCGTCCCCTCGGCTGCTTAAACTGCAACTTTCTTTCATCTTCTGCAAAAGTGACAGTGTAATCCCTTGTTCCCAGGACCATCGAATTCATCCTGATGGGTGTCCTCTTGGCTTGCCTTGGCCTGTGACTGGGCCTCAGTTTCTTCAAAGAGGTCCTCTGTGATTTCAGGACTGCTGACTATAGAAATGACCATAACCAGGTAGAGGGAGCCCTGTGGGTAGAGAAACAAGCTAACTCCCTTCAAGTAGAAAAGGAAACTAGTGACAGTGACATTCTAAGCAATGACTGCCTCAGCTATGAGGCACCAAAATTATCGGAAGTTCACATGCAAAAAAAAGCACAAGATAAGGCAAGCTGGCTGGCTCACTACAGGGACCTCCACCCTCCTCCATCCTGCCGGGTACCTTCTTCCACCTCCATCCGTCCCCACTTTTCCTCACTTTGTCTGCCTCAGATCTCACATTCGTAGGTTGACTCGCCCTGGTCTAGGGATGATCCTCCCAGGAGGAACCCAGATCAAACTACTGTTGCTCATCACCTTTCCTTCCCTTCCTTTCCTCTTCACAATCGCCTGTCTCCCCAGCGCTTACGCTGTGCTGCACTGGGGATGGCACTCAGCAAACGTGGCGGCCCAGTGTAGTCTCCACTGTCCCAGGGAGATACGGCAGCCAGTCCAGATGCAAGCCTCTGGTCCGTAACTTGTCCTAAATGGCCCGCTGCCTGCCAGGGGGCATTCGTATGTTGTTTGCTCCCTTCGTGTGTTGAGGCCAGACTATTCTCAACAGGCACCATGGTAAAAGGTAAGAAAAGGAGCTTTTGCTGTCAAAGTGGGAACTTAAATTCTTGGAATAAAAAATGTATAGCATACAGAGTATTTTTGAGGCAGTGAAACTACTCTGTATACTACTCTGAGAGTATAGTGGTGGATACATGTCATTACACATGTGTCCAAACCCATAGAATATATGACCCCAAGAGTGAACCCTAATGTAAGCTATGGACTTTGGTTAATTATGACACATCCATGTAGGTTCATCAATTATAACAAATGTACCTCCAAAGGGGGAGGCTCTGCTTGTGTGGGGATAGGGGTATATGAGATATCTCTGTACCTTCCTCTCAATTTCATGGTGAGCCTAAAACTCCTTTAAAAAACTGTGTTCAAAACAAGGAGGAACTTCCTGTCAAGATAACTGTGTAGGCAGACATGGCTCTCTTCTTCGCACAACAGCATCAAAATCATAACTAAATATAGGGCAACCATCACTCAGAACCATCAGAAATCCAGTTGAATGGAAGTCTGACAACTATCAAATTAAAGAAACCACATCTATCCAGACTGGTAGGAGGGGCAGAGACACAGAATGGGCTGGTGACTCACCCATATGTGGTGGATAAAAATTCAGGAGGGATATCTTGGGAGCAAGGAGTCCCAGCTCCACACCAGGCCCCCACCCCTCCTGAGCCCAGGGTTTCAGTGTCAGGAAGATAAGTCCCCACAACTTCTCACTGCAAAAAAACAGCAGGGATTTAGTCAATGGAAGAAGCTTCTGGAGTCCCAAGCAGTTCCTCTTAAAGAACACACACATGGACCTACTCAGACTCACTCCCTCTGAGCTCCAGCACTGAGATAGCAGCTTCAAAGGCATCAGTAGTATACAGGGAGCAACTGAAGTGCCTGGCATCAAGGCAAGCAGAGGCCATTGTCCCTTTTCTAAACCCTCCCACTACAGAGCTGGCAAGCTAGTGCCATATCTGAGACTCCATCAACCTGACTAACACTGTTTGACTCTCCTTGGAGATCCCCAGAGACTGCCCCACCCAATTAATGGGCCCAACTAAACTACTTTTCCTTAAGAATGGCTGGTCTTGGCTCATGCTTCACAACTTCTTAAATCCTCTCAAACAAGCAATAATCAGCTTTAGTAAGCCCCAAGGCCTGAAGCTAGCAGCAGCCAGCATAGATTCACAGCTTGGTTTTGCCTGGGAATCTCTAAGCACAGCACAACTTGCAGCCATCTCATATAGCTTTATAGCTGAGGCAGGGTGACCCCAGGCAAAACACAGGAGGGGGCTAACCTTGGCCAGCACCACCTAGGATCACCTAGTGGACAGCTACAGAACATGTTGGAGCACCACCACCCTCCCCCTACACAGCTAATCCTCCACAGAGGACAGAAGTTTGTGGTCCATGGTCACAGCCAGTCCTTGCCCCTGACTGGCCTGGGTAAATTGCTCCCATTGATCTTCCAGCAGCAACCAAGGCTCAACTACAAGAGGAGGGTGTACTCAGCCCATACAAAGGGTACACCTTGAGTACCAAGCTTGGGTGATAGGGGAGGCTGTGCCACTGCACCCTGTAGGACACCTACTACATTAGGTAACACTATCAAGGCACAGAGTCAAAGCAGCTCTATATAATACAGGGAAACAAACAAAGAGGGGCTGCCAAAATGAGGAGACAGAGACACATGTCCCAAACGAAAGAACAGATGAAAACTCCAGAAAAAGAGCCAAACAAAATGGAGATAAGCAATCTCTCAGATGCAGAGTTCAAAACAATGGTTATAAGGATGCCCATCGAACTTAGGGAGGACCTCAGCAGCATAAAAAAGCCCCAGTCAGAAATGAAGGATACACTGATTGAAATAAATAACAATTTACAGGCAAACAACAGTACAGTGGATGAAACTGAGAATCAAATCAATGACTTGGAATATAAGGAAGCAAAAACAACCAACCAGAACAATAAGAAGAAAAAAGAATAAAAAAAAATGAGGATAGTATAAACAGCCTCTGGGACAACTCTAAGAGGGCCAATAGTCACATCATAGGGGTACCAAAAAGAGAAGAGGAAAAGCAAGAAATTGAAAACTTATTTGATAGGTGGAGGTTAAGAATAGTATGGGAAATGGAGAAGCCAAAGAACTTATATGTAGGACCCATGGACATGAACTAAGGAGGGAGGAAGGGGATACTGGTGGGGGGAGTGCAGTGCAGAGGGGAATAAAGGGGAGCAAAAATGGGACAACTGTAATAGCATAATCAATAAAATATATTTTAAAATGAGAAGAAGATCAAAACTATGAACAATAAAATTCTGGGGACCTGGCCAGTAACCCAGGCATGTGCCCTGACTGGGAATTGAACCGGTGACTCTTTGGTTCACAGGCCAGTGCTCCATCCACTGAGCTATACCAGCCAGGGCACACCTAGAAATTTTTAGGTCCTCACCCATTTCTTCTTCGTTTATTTCTGTTTAAACAATAAAGTGTAATCACCCTTTTTCAAAGAAAACCTGTTCCCTTTGCATTTCCCCACATCTTCTCCAAATCTGGCTTTATTTTTTAATCTTTTCCCTGGCAACTCGCTTTTTCCCTCTTGTCTCACTCCTTTCCTTAAATATGACAGAAATTCTTCTCTCCTTCAACACAAAGATAGCATTCCTGTAACCACACTGCCCCCTCAAGCACCTGCCCTATTCCTCCTGTCACCACCAAACTTCCTGCGACAACAGCTTGTGTCGACGGCCTGGTGCTCAGTCCCGCCTTTCCAGCCACGTCTCTGCCTCTGTGTGGCAGGGTTTTCTGCTAACAGCTGGGCTAATTCGATCTATTAATCAGTGGATTCTTGTTTTACGCTAAATTCCCTTCCCATTTTACACCATCCTTCTTGATAATTTCATCCTTTCCTTAAGGTTTCTAACATGATCTCTATTTGCATCATTATACCTCCATCCCTGAATTCTCTCCACAGGACCTAGACATGCCTCACAAATAACCAAAATGTAATAATGAATGAAACTCCTGAGTCGAAGTGGAGACAGATGGTCCCAGATGACAGATGGCGGGTGCGATTAAGGCCTTGAGGGTGACAGAGGTGTGGAGGGATCCTGACCACCCTCCCCACCCCCATCTTGGCTCCTTCCTGCATCATATTACCTGCCAAGTCTGTGCTTTCATTCTTTCCTCCTCAAGAGCATCCTTTGCTCCATTCTGTCACTTCCTCTCACATTCAGGAGTTAGAAACTGCCTCAGGTGCCTCTTGTACATCCTTCCCAGGCACTATTACAATGTTCAGTTCCACACAAACGGGACTAACTCCAGGGAAGTGCTGAGAAACCTGGCGCCGCCACACGGGACCACTGTGGAAACCGCTGGCACTGTGCGAAGGCAAACTGGAGGTGTGGAGGGAATGATCAGTGGGATGACCGTTGACCTGGAAGATGGGGGTCGATGGGTAATGCTTTCTCTTGTTTTTTCCTGCATGGGCGGCTGTGAGACACATTTTATAAGGCTTCTTGGAAGGTCCCGTGGCAGGGGTGTCAAACTCATTTTCACCGGGGGCCACATCAGCCTCACATTGCCTTCAAAGGACAGAATGTCATTTTAGGACCGTGTAAATGTAACTACTCCTTAACTGTTAAGTGAGAGCTCAGCGTGGCCACCAGGTCGAAACAAGGTGCAGGGCCAGATAAAACAAGGTGGAGGGCCAGGTTTGGCCCTCGGGTCTTGTGTTTGCCCCCTGTGTCCTCTGGGATTGAGTGTCAGTTACCCGCAGTGCTAGCCAACTGCTGAGGCACCTGCCCTGGTTTCCTCGCCCTCCTGTTCCTCATTCCCACTCTCTGTAACCACATTCTCAAATCAACTGACATAAAGGCCTTTGTTTCCGGCTCTGCTTTGAGGAAATCCAAGCAAAGCTATGGAATAAGAGTTAATCACATCATGTAGCATGTAATTCTTGTTATGATAAGTACATATTACAGTGAAAGTGCGCAGGGAAGACACCAAAATTGTGCACAGGGAATTGGAGAAGGCTTCCTGGAAGAAGTGAGGTCTATGTTGGGAGTAAAGGATGAGTAGCCAGAGAAAGTGGAAGGAAAAATAAGGGAGAATAAACTTACATGGAAAAGGATGTGTACAACCTTGGAATTGGTAAAGGATAGGGCACACTTTTATTAATGGTATCACAATAGTCCCAGTAACTCAAGCTCGAAGTCTCACTGTGACATTAAATTCCTTCTCTCCTCAGGACCCTGAACCCTGTCAATCAGCAATTTCCACTGTTGCTGTCTTCCCCCCTTTCTTGCACTATCTTTCCATCCCAGGGCAACACCCGTGGTGCCAGCCCTCCGTCCCTCCCCTTCGACCATCTCATGTGCCTAATCAAATTCATCCCACACCCTGTGGTCAAAAGAGTAGTCCTGAAACTCTGAACAGCCAGGCCTCTTCCCTGCTTGAACACCTTCAGGGGCTCTCCAAATTCACACAGCCGTTCCCTCCAGTTTTAACCTCTCTTCCTCCTTACTCATCTATGTACTGGCTCAGATATCTATTGCCCCATTATGCCCTGTGCCTTCCACCTTTTGTGACTTTGCTTAAGCTTTACAATTTCCCACTTTACAAGCAGTTATTTTTTGAATAGATAATCTCTCTACATTCAGGGGAAGTCTGCCTTCTACTCTAAACCTTCAGATATACAGTTCCTTTCCCCAGAGTCACACCCTCCCACCAGCCCCCTGTATATCGTTCCAGGTGTAGTTTTTGCTTACCCAAACACTGGTTATGTAGTGCGTATAACATACATAATTTTAAATTATCTTGTATAATACTTTTTGTGTGCATTCGCATATATACATACACAACATTTTCATGTACCTTATATATTTTTCTCAACAATATAACTTGGACATTGTTTCTTCTTTTCAACCATCTGAACTGTTCTATTAATGGACCATAATTTGTTAAACTGTCCCTTAAAGTTGGTTACTTGACTCTTTCTAATCTTTTGTTATAAAAATCATACTGCAATGACTTCATTGGATCTCATCACTGCACATGAATTGGATGTTTGGTGAACAATTCAGGGACAAGGAAGAGTTCCATTTGAGATTCTGTTGAAGTGTTATGTTTTGCTGAGACATCATAAGCTTGTAAGTTTTCACTATATAGCACTCTCTTTAGCATTTCCACCCTCCTTTACATATGCCTGGCTCATAGAACTAATTATTTAAACCCTAAAATAGTTTTGACAGAAACAAACAAGTGGTTAAACAGTGGTTAAACACCACTGGCATCTTTTTCTTTATTCAATTCTTTTTGATAAGGACACACTATGAAGTTCAGCAAAAAATCAACAAAAGAGAGAAAACACAAAGTTCCATGACTCTAAGGTATTTCTGTTGAGTGACTCTTCAGGGACAAGCAACCACATGTAACTTTCTGAGTCTTGCTCTTCATATTTAAGACAACAGAAGCACATGAAAACAATTACACAGGAAAAAAAAACAGGAAAAGTTGAAAGAATTTTTAGGATAACATAATGCAGCAGAAATACAAGTTTAGAAACATCTTTGAAATTCAAACTAGATTTCCCGAGTTATTTTGGAATGGCTGAAGGCAGATGGCAAGAACTACACATGTGACACACCAACAAATTCTCCAATTCTGTTGATGTTTTGAAAACTACGGGTGTGTGAGTGAGTGTGTGTGTGTGTGCGCGTGTTTTAAGAATACGGTATTCAACAGAAACAAGTATAAAAGACACATGGACAATAACTGGGGGGTGGAAATGGGAGGGAGGGGGCTATGATGGGAGTAAAAGACAGAAAACTGTACTTGAACAACAATTAAAATAAAAATTAAAAATTAAAAAAGAATACAGTGTTCAAGAAAAAACTATCAAGCCAACTGTTTATAATCAAATCTCTAGAATTTTTTGAGAAACTATGTTATCTCAGAATCTCAAAGTCTCCAAGAACAAGCTAACTAGCTGAAGGCTGACCTCAGAGTTCAGGTATTTCAAATGCCCATAGCAAAGTGACAAAAATGGATATCTGAACACCCTTTCTGCACTCCACTGGATACTATTACCCCTTGGTCAGGTCTTCAAAAATGCAACCTTAGCAGAGAAAGTCTCACACTTGGGGGTCATGCGTGACCCCCCTTTCTCCAGACTCAACCATGTATAATAAAAAAGGGTCAGACAGACTGCTGGTTTTCACCTAGAAGAAGCTTTCCCCGTGAAGCAGCACTTGCTTTATTACCCCTCAGATAAATGTTCCAGTGGGCTTACTCTATGCTGCTTCCCTGGACCTTCAACATGACACCATAGTGGCAGATTGGGAAAGCCCGCAAGGCACATAGTTACTCAACATGAGGTGAGGTTGGAAGCCTGTTTGCAGGTGAGCATACAACACTGTGGCTCACCTCCTGGCACTCCTGGACTGGAACCTGAGTGGAGACAAATAGATCCCTGCCTTCTTAGTGCTCCTTTATTTATCATTTCCATCCCACCCTAACTTTGATTTTCTGTGACATCTAACTTGAGCCCTCTCCAGTCTGACATACTGGACCAAATACCAGCTTCGTAATAAAACAGATTAAGTTCTAAGCAGACTCGGCCATGAAAACAGGGTGTGACCCTGGGCCCATTATGTCATTGCCTAGAAAAGTTAGTTCTTAGCTCTTCTATCCCTACTCTAAACAAAAATACCTGTCCATATTACTGTAAAAAAAAACCCTTGCATATTCATAAAGACAGTCCAAATTGATGTATAAGACATTCATACCAAAGTTGCCAATTGGAACTGGGCAATTTGGGGACAAAGATGGAAAAAACAGTTTTTGTTGCATATAGTTTTATATATTTTAAATTATTTAGTTATTTTTATTGCATATAATTTTAAACTTCTTCTTTTTGAATCATATAAATACATTATCCAGTTGACAAAACCATAGTAAGAAAATAAACAAGAAATATCTGTAGAAAAACATTACTTTATGCAAATGAAATCTGTCTTTTCCACAGATAAATTATTATAGTAGGTTTATTTTGTTTAATGTAGATTAGATATGAAAAGATTTTTTAATAGAAATGGCCATAAATATTAAATATTATGAACTGTATTATATCTGCATTATAGTATAAGACAATACATTTTTTGAAATTATCATTTCAATTTCTCTTTTTTATTCCATCCAATATGTCATAAAATCTTTTGAGTAAAATATTAACATTTGGAAAGCACTTTAAAGTTTACAAAGTCCTTCATGTGCTTTGTGCAATTATGATTCCACCCACAGAAGCAGCCAGGGCCAGCGCAATTCTTCCCTTCCCAGCTGAGGAAATGCATTCTGACTTGTTCAAGGTCACAGAGCAAGCAACTGGCAGAATTAGGATTTGAATGCAGTTCTCTTGGCTCTGAATGATGCTATAATGTTTCCTCTAATTTCAGGTTGGAATTCATACATAAAATATTTACATTTAGCTTGAGATACTAAAAAAGAAAAGTCAAACTTAAATGAGTCTCCTATTGACAACACCATCATAATTCAAACATGCTGTATTTTACACATCAGAGGTTCCATTTCTTTATTTTTGGATCTCCAGTGCTTTGCCAGGAACACTTGACACCATCTCAGAATCCAAAAAGACATATTTTAAGAGTTTCCCTACTTTGAAAGGAGTTAAGACAGAGAGCTGGAAATAGTTGGTCTGGATAGAAAATGTAAATTAAATTTCTCTTACTCTGAAAAGTGTGACGAACTAGGATTGATACTGTAAATGACTAGACAGGCTGTGTATCAGCCTACAATAAGAGGATACCAACTTCCTATCAAGATGGCATTGTAGGTAAACATGGCTTTCCTCCTCACACTACCACATCAAAATTACAACTAAAACATATAAAACATCCATCACTCAGAACCATCAGAAATCAAGTTGAATGAAGTCTGATAACTACAGAATTAAAGAAACCACATCCATTCAGACTGGTAGGAGGGGTGGAGAGGCAGAATAAGCTGGTCCCACATCAATGTGTGGTGGGTAAAATTTTGGGAAGGATATCAAGGGAACAAGGAGTCCCAGCCCCACACCAGGCCCTCCAGCCTAGGGTTCCAGTGCCAGGAAGATAAGTCCCCACAAATTCTGGTTGCAAAAACCAGTAAGGACTGAGTCAGTAGAAGAAGTTTCTGGAATCCCAAGCAGTTCCTCTTAAAGAACTCACACACTGACTTGCTTAGACTCACTTCCTATGAGCTGTAGCACCAGGGTAGCAGCTTGCAAGGTACCACTGGTATACAGCGAGGAACTGAATTGTCTAGCATCAAAGCAAGAGCTGGGGAACAGCTTTCCCCTGGA